>JAUMHB010039577.1:0-11638 GCA_032359685.1 Pittosporum tobira | reverse complement strand
CCCCCGCCCCCCCCCCCCCCCCGCCGGGGGGTTGGGCAGGGGTGGTTATGCATGTGTGCTTCTTTGACTACTATGCAAAAGTCTTTCTATATCTATATATATAAAGCGCGAGCAGCTGTCACCAACTGTTTTGGTGAAGATGTGTCACGCTTTGGTTAAATCTCTATGATACTTGGCTGTCGGTCCACCGTTATGAAAAAAACTTTATAATACCAAATTTACTCTAACTCAAACATGCACTGCTTACATGAGGTAATAATGGAGGAAAATTACTGCAGAAAGTGATTTCTACATCAACTGCTCCACGTCTGTTTCAAAAAAAAGAAAAAAGAAAGAAACAAACTGCTCCATGTCTATCCTTATATTTCATAGTTAATAGATAAACTTCTACCTATTATTAATTGCAGTTGTAACCAATTTTTTGTCCTTAGTCTCATATTATTAGCACATATTATTAGCAGACTAGCCCCACTTTTCCTCCCTTATACTCTATATCTCTAATAACAGTTGGTTAAAAAAGTATATCTTTCTAATAGCCAAATCATACTTATAAACTACGGAGTATATTACATACATTTAAAAAAAATATAAAAAAATAAAAACACACTGACATCTCTTATGCTTCTTTGACTACTATGCAAACGTGTACATAACTAATTCATTTAAGAGAGTGAGCATTTTATTACCTTCACAGGAATTTTTGAAGGGTTCCTCAACTCTAGGGTAAGATGCCGTAAATCTCCAGCAGTAACTGTTTTAGGTAAATGATGAATGAACCCTTCCAGCTTTGGTAAGCTCTGGAATTTTAGGAATTTTCAGTGCGGGAACTATTTAAAATAACTTACGAAATAAAGCATGAAATAGGAGATTAACAGAATTAATTAAAGATAATGATAAGAAAGTCAGCAGGTCACACTTTTAAAATAATAAAACCCGCAACTTGAAAAAGGGAGGGAAAAGGCATGAACCTTGATTACTAAAAACTTTAGGTTGTTGCCAGGGGACGGACTGGCTTTCCTCCTTCCCTTTGAAACCTTCTTTTTCATTATTTCCGGCTCAAAATTATGATAACCAACCACAGAACCTGACAACTTCCACCTTACACCAACAATGTTTAGGACACCTTCAACTCCAGGAACAACCTTAAGCTGCACCTGGAAGATAACAAACAAGCAGGAAATGCATTGTTAAGATGTAAAATTCCCACGTTGCCCAGCAACACGTACCAACACAAAATCATGATTATCGTAATATTAATCCACTGCTATTAAGTGTTGAACTTACCATAATCGTTTCACCTCCTCCTAGTGAGATGTCAACCTCAGTCACCGTAAATGAAGATATATCTGAGCTGAGCTCCCTGCAATATTTAATTAGAAATTTTAAGCACAACGAAAAATGAGATAGGGTGGGAAACATGTGCCACCAACTAGAGAATATAACTTTGAGTGGCAATATTAAGAAAATACCTGGTTGTGGACAAATTCCCAGTATCCTCATCATTGTGATTCTCAGAAGTTGAGCCTTTTGCATCTGCACCATTTAACGATGATTACTTAATTATTAATGTTATGCATAGAATTGAAGGCATCAGAATACTAGAAAAATATATTATTACATCTCTCCAGACGAGTCTAATTAGACTAACAAAATTAAAAGAGAATGCAAACTGCGAGGATAGAAACTTACCCCTTTCCACATCATCAGAACATGTAAAATACTCACACATCAGTGAAATGTCAGATACAGAAAGAGGGGTTTGAAGTGGGTTTCGGAACCCAATACCTACATTAATTGCTTCTGCAAGTAAAGTAATCATGAGATGTTAGAAATTCAAACATAAATTTTGAGAACACTCTCTTTCTACAGCTATGAAACATAATCACCTCCTGCTACACAAACATTTGATTCCTTAGCTTTCTTTGGCAGAAGCTTTGCTTGTAATTCCAGCCAATTAGTCCTCACAGTGGACAATGACGGTATCATGTCCTCCTCCAAAGACTGCCACAAACTTTCTTTCACACTAACCTGGAATTACCAGTAAAAAATTATCTTAAATCATCGCTTATTTATATTTATTTTTCATAGAGAAACCATAAATATATATTAAAAAATTATCTTAAATCATTGCTTATTTATATTTAATTTTCACAGAGATAATGCATAAATAAATATATAAGTCAACTTACGGCTGCGGGAGACGCATAAGTCCGATGATCTTCAAAAACAACCTTCAGAGAAGGGATGTCAATGACTGGCAACTGAAGCTTTGAGACCTCAAAAGTCTTCCCCGTTTTCTATATTATACCAAGCAAATAAAAGGCAAAACATTATTAACATTCAGAATTTCAGATAATCTAGTTCGATTTTATTGGAGAAATAACAAAATTGGGATACAGCCAAATGGTAGATATCCAAAATATAAAGCTGAATTGCTTGAATAAAAGACAAACCGCACAATTATATGGATAGTGTCAAAGCGAGTCCAAAATTAACCTGCACAATCTGAAAAAAGTCCCTGAGGAATAACTCTTGTGTTGCCTTTGATTGATGACCACAGGCTAAAACTTCCAGCATATGTTTAATTGCCACGTCTGACATGTCGAGAAACGCATACCACCTACACAACAATCAGGTTATGTAGACCATCTCAATATGTTGTCATATGATACAACCAACTTCAAATGTTAACACTTACTTTCCAATGTGAAAATGAACATGATCTCGGATACGGCTCCACTTGGTAGCTTTAAATACTGAAAGCGCCCCTCTATACGTTCGAATTGCATGTTTTATCTGATATTAAACAAGGCAGCAGGTTTATCAACAGTGACATCATTTTATTTATCTTTATCCACAAACTACTGCGTGATAATTTTGGTTTTTTATGTACCTGATCACATTTCTTGTACATATCGCCTGCAAGGATGAGGTGAAATCCGTACTTGCGTAACATGGGTGGGTTGGCTAGCAGGTAACAGTAAGATGCTTGCTCGAGCATCACAGCGGAATGTAGAGGGTCCTAAGAAAACAAAGTTACATTCTTAGTGGTCTTCCAAACAGAGTCTTACCCAGATTTGTTATCACAAACAAAATTGGGCATTTATTATTACCTCACCAGAGATCCGCAAGTAAACAGTGGCAGCTTCTTTATACTGATCCCTTGTCTTCAACATTTCAACCCACCAAAGAGCGCACCGTGTAGCATTTCGCTGACCAGATGAACCAATCCTCTGAATAAAAACATTGAAACATGTGAAAACAAGAAACTATAACTAAAGACATAAAGTGACAAAGGTCAAAATTTAGCTTAGGTACCACTTAGTTGATGGGCCGTTAGTTGTGAAGTCATGTTGTATTATTTACGTATTTTATTTATTAAGTAATGAAAACAAATTTGGATGACCTAATAAACAAGATTCAAATGACGCCCTTAACAGTGAAATGAGTAACACAGATAAAAGATGTCAATTGATAGAAAAAGTACAGACATTAATACAAGTGAAATAGCTTTCCAAACTGAATGTGTGTTTTGAGAATAGAAAAAAAAATTCAGATTTGTAATCCTGGTCTTTTTGGCTGCTTCCAAGAAAGATTGAATGTTTTAAATATTGACATTGAAAAATAAGAAATCCATACACACGAATAAGCAGTGATTTGAAGTAGCTTTGCATACAAATTTTAGATTTTAAAGAGACATACTAAATAAGTGTGAAATGCATTTTCCATGCAATACTCGGCATCCTTTCTTGACTGGTCCAACATGAAGTAAGTCAAGCCCATCATTTCCTACAAAACAAAGAAACCAAACACTGAATCATACATAAAAGAAGCCATTAGCTCATTTTTTTTCAGCAACTGCAAAGAGGTCCATACGATGCGCACCCCTAATGGGCTCACAAAATATATGGCAAAACTGGAGGTATAGAATGAATAATTCTATCTTGCCTTCCCCAAGGACACAGAAAGCAGAATTCCATTTAAGGGCTACTAGACTGCTGTTTTGACTAAAGAAAGTGGGCCTCCTAACCTGTTTCCCTATGATCGATGGAGTCAACTAGCTAACAAACTCAAGCAAGTGCCTACTGGTTCTTCTGCACTCCTTAGACCCTATACCTGCTTCTAAGACCAAAGGACTAAAAGCAAGTCTTAACCCTAGAAGGATAACAATGCAGTTGAGTCCTATTAGCTCCCTACAATCACGCCTAAAAGGAAGGAATACACAAAATCACTGGTCTTCATGTTAAAACTCGCTGAATGCAACAGAAGGAAAGTTGATCATATTCTCAAGTCCATGTTGCCAAAACCAGCAATTGGTTCAATAATTTGCTTCACACAAACCAGAATGTATTTGTTTTTCCAACATGAATGTTCATAAATTGAATATTTATTTTATTATTTTTTTTAAATTGATTTAGATATGCTCAAAACTTTGAGAATCCTCCAGTGGACAGCATAAATTAGCAAAACAATAATTCAAAGAGAGCATGAAAGCAGAGTCTATTGAAGCACCTGTACACCAGCATACTGTTTCCAAGCTTTGTCAAGCTTAAAATCTGTGGAAAGTAGCTTATAATTCGACAAAGCGAGCTCATAATCTCGTAACATGAAGGCAGAGTCACCCAAAACCCGTATCTGTGATTCAATAGAGTTGAAAGTATACCTTCAAAGGTTGACAAACAAGATAAATTTAGTTTACCACCAAAAAGGCACAATATATATGTGTGTATATATATATATATATATAGAGAGAGAGAGATAGATAGACAGATAGATAGATATATATATAGAGAGAGAGAGAGCAAAAATTCAACAGAGTATAGTGCTTACATAGGACCGTTGGAGCTATCTGACGTATCATCTTTCCCTTTTCTCCACCATAAATTTTTTATTTGGTTTCTAAAACCTTTCCTTGTTGCGGAAACCTATAAAGCACATTACAAAATTAAGGAGGAAATGAGGCAAAAGAGCTTGGTCAAAACTCACTTGTGAAATAGAAGCCACTGTTAATATTTGAAGCAAAACAAGAAATACAACACCTGCTGATTGAGAAGACGGATCTTCTGCTCCATATGAGGAATGATGTGTTTGGATGACAAATCTTGCATGATATTTCTCAACTGTTCCAAAAATAGGTACTTTGGTTACATATTAAAAGCCTTAAAGACTCACAAACATCATTCCTTAAACATATATTAACATGTATATAACTTAAAGAAGTTAGATGAACAAGAACCTCGTCCAAATCATCAATGCTAAGAAAGCAACCAAGACGCTGGTTAAGTGAACCATCAGATTTCTGTCACAGAACAGAATTACATAAATACCCATTGGAAGAGCAACGAGAACATTACACTCATTGGAAGAGTCAGCTTACATATGGGGCCCACAAATTTTCTTTGTGATCGACTAACCCGTCTTGAGCTGAGTTAATACACAGCAATCGACAATCATGTAAGCCAAATGTGCTCCTCATTCCTGTTAAAGTTTTTGTTGCTCTGAGAAAAAATGGGTAGGAATAAAGTCATCATATGACAAATAAAAGTACAAACAAATGTGTTACCAGTATTCAAGTAATGCAACATATGATTCTCTATTTCTTCTCATTATGAAAAACCAATATCCAATAAGAAAAAATATTGTAGAATGAGCTAGCATACTTCTCTGTGGGTCCATCTCGGTTATCATGCACTAACAAAAAATGCTTCAGAATCTTAGGGTCCATAGCCCCATCATTAAACAGTGGGGCCAACTGGTCGGTATTAAAAAGGTCAACAAATTTGTTAAGAGGATCTTCATCCCTTGTCGACACAACCAGAAGACCTGCGTTCAATCAGTATCTACTTTTCAGTTTAATTCTTTAATTATAAATATATTAAAACTATGATCCATGAGAGAGAGAGGGTGGATGAGCTCACAAGCAACGGGATGGTCAAAAGCTTCGTGATCTGAAAAAGAAACTGCGCGTACAAGCTCTTTATTAAAATATTGAAACCACGTTGGCATACTTTCAGGTTGAGAGGCTGCGAGGAAAAGTTAAAAAGAGTCTGATTAATTAAGTGCAAGAATATTATTTGACCAATTAAGAGACTTCAACCATTGACTTTACGAGTTAATAATAGGGAGTAACTCACAAGTGAGCACATTTTCGATAGGGGGTGGATCTGAAAACAAGTCTAAAGGATCCTTCTCCCCTGCATAAGTAATAACTTGTTTTAACCGCTCCTTTGTGACCTAATTGAGCAACAAATAATTCTCAGAAAGAACAAACTGGTAGCTCCATATAAATAAAAATGACTCAGTATGCAAAGGACTTAATATACAAATTTATTTATTTTGCAGTCATTAATTTCCTTGACAGGATGGAAAACATGACAGAAAATGCATCAACATCACATATTGTGCTTGTTGAACTAGTTATAGAATCCTGCCATACCGTACTTAAAAAGAGAAAGAAAAAAAAAAGTAACTACTGATCTTATATATATGTGTGTGTATATATGTGTGTGTGTGTGTGTGTGTGTGTGTGTGTCTATATATATGTGTGTGTGTGTGTGTGTGTCTATATATATATATATATATATATATATATATATATATAGCATTTACGACTCCAATTGGTCATTATGAATGGTTAGTAATGCCTTTTGGATTAAAAAATGCTCCCTCAATATTTCAAAAAACGACGGATGAGATATTCCTACCTTATAAAGATTTTGTATTAGTCTATATAGATGATACTCTAATTTACTCTAAAAATTTTAGAGAACATATTTGTCATCTCCAAACGGCCTTTAGATTATTTGAAAAACATGGTATTGTTATTTCAAAGGAAAAGATGGAATTGGCAAAAAGTCATATTAAATTTTTAGGATTAAGATTGGGAAAAGGTACTATAAAACTTCAACCCCATATTGCCCAAAAGATTCAAGAATTTCCTGATAACTTAAAAGATTTAAAAACCTTACAACAATTTCTAGGAATATGTAATTATGCAAGAAATTTCATAAAAGATTTTGGAAAATATTTAGGCCATTTATATAGAAAAACTAGTCTAAAACGATAAAGGTATTTTAATGAAGAAGATAAAAAATTGGTTAGAAAGATTAAAGAAATTGTGAAAGATTTACCTCCTTTAAATTTACCACTACACAGTGATTATTTAATCATTGAAACAGATGGGTGTGAATTAGTATGGGGATCTGTCCTATATATATTTTATCCTGTCAGTTACAGCATTGGACAATAATTACTACTCCGTCCATTTCCAAAAGTAGAGATATGGGCTCGTTTGGTACATCTTATTTGAAAATAAATTATAAATTATTTAATAATCAGATTATTGAATAAGTGGTTAGTTTTGTTTAGTGTAATTTTTTTAAAACAGATTATTGAATAAGTTTCTGAAATTTAGTTTTTTAGAAGTAATTATTACGTGATTTAGCAACTTGTACAATATAAAAGCAACTTATTGAATAAGCTGAAACAAACAAAATTTTAAAGTGATTATAGCTTTTAAAAAGCTATAATCACCCCAAATAAGTGGAACCAAACAGGCACATAGATATATCTGATTTTAGACTATAAAGTGACATGAAGTTCACAATATGCCATTACTATATTCTAGGTTGATTTGAGTACTGTCAGCCATTCCTACTACATTTCTCGCTATTGTGAAGGATATATTGTGAAAATTAAAAAGTTCTTAACAAGCCTGGCTCAGAAATGTATCTGGAATGGACATAGTATTGTATTAGTTGAAGTATATTTATTGAGTCACAGGTGAGTTCAAGCTTTGTTTTAAACTACTCCTAAAAGTTTGTTCACTATTACGCAATTAAACATAACAGTTGAAGGAACAAAATACCTCTACATTCGGTTGCCTAACATCCGATGCATATGCCATCCGTAATTTGAACTTCTGCAGCCTGTAGGGTTGATCACTCGCCGTCCTTACAGGAACTGTCCGATAAATATATAAAAAATTATTATACCAAACCACCAAAAAAATTAAAAATAAAATTAAAGTAAAACAACTAAATACTCCCCTCCATTCCAAAATTAGAGATACATTTCAATACATATGTAGATTATATGAGTGAAAAATGAGTCTATGTACCATCAATATTATTGAAGGAACAGAAAGGGCTGAGCATTTCAACGAAATTGAGTTCATTCTTCTGACAAATCTCTTCGACGATGGGAGTTCGGAGTACCATGACCACCGGAGAAATCTCCTCCAATAACATTCGTCCAAGTGCCGACTTCGCAGGATCCATTATACCTGTTTGCCGAATTGCCCTTGCGTCTTACCACTTTCAAAAGGCGACACTGAGTCAACTCGGTTCGCAGCTGTGTCTTTGCGTTCAGATCTTGTTCAATCGAGCAGAGGAAGAGCGATTTGGCATGAAGAGATGAGTACTGGTGCGGATTTATTTTGTTTGATTCGGTCCCAAACTCACATCCGGGCGACCCGTTTGTTCAACACCGCCTATTAATTCTTAAACAGACTAGGCGTGGTAAACAGAACTAAATAAATTTAATATGGTTAAAAGTTTAATTCAAAATTGATTCAAAATATTAATAAGTAAAATATAAATATATATATTTAAGTTTGATTTATTACTCAAATTATGTTAAATTATTTTTTTTTATAAATATTTGATATTACTCGTTCGAAAACTTTAAATTATTTAGACTCGATTTTATAATCATGTTTGATCCGATATTAAACGAGACATACACAAATTTTATTTCAAATTCAATAAATTATACGAATAGTAAATTAGTACGTCAATATTCGACTCGATTCGATTTGTTTACTCTCCTACAAACAAGTCAACTAGGGTCAATTGTTTTTGAAAATTAATTTCTAAATCAATTTATTTTATTATAGTAAATATAATAGTAAAAAAAGTAAATATAAATAAAAAATTTGAACAATTTAAAAAATAATATTTGTTGTAAGAAATATTTTTTCTAAAATTCAAATAAATTTATGTTTATTTAATTTTAAAAATATTCAAAATCAACATTCAAGTGTCATAATACTTTTATATTTAGGAATGGAGATATTATTTGTTTTTGATGTCATGGACATACAAACAAAATTTACATGATTGATATCTTTAATAAAATAGATTTGTTTATTAAACATCATTTTGTTAAACATAAAGATTTCATATATTATAATATATTTAGTACTTTCTTCGTTTTTTTATACATCTTGAAGTTTTAAATTATAAATAATTTTTTAAATGATTTATTTATTTTAATTTATTTATTTATTATGTTTTATTTTTAAGTGAATTAAATTCTTATTTTTTGTTACTAAACTCAACCTATTTGTGACGACCCCAAAGGTCTCATTTCAGACTTTTAGTTATCATTTCATACATCATCTCATAGACTCTGTATGTTTCAATCACTACATATAATACAATCTTCCAATATCAGCATATATACATATAGAAATGTTTATAAGTTTTGAAGGTTATTTAGTATTTTTATAAAATACCCAAAGTACACTGTTGTAAGCCTATTATAGAGTATATTTTTCTAGAAACTGTTCTAACTTTGAAAAATCATAAGTTCTTCATTATAAGTCAGAATGGAGTCGTTTTTGAGCATATGGAAAGATATGGAAGTGTAGAAGGTATAAAAATTAAGTTGGCTACTAAAATTGTTTTATAACAGAAGTTATACATATTTAAATGATACTAACTTAGTGAACAAGAAATTGGATTTAGTTAGATTAAGTTGTGGAAGGAGTTGTGATGTTTTAGGGACATTTATTGACTAATTTGAGGTTTTTTATTAATATAAGAATTTATTTAAGGGCTAGAGAAGGCTCAGGTGTAAATTTGGACGAAAACAGAAACGAGACAACTAGAGGCAAAGTACAGGCAAGGGTATTTTCGGGAGTAATTTAACACGAGCAAGGCAAGTACAATTTACTCAAGTGCAATTTTGTTGTCATTGTATGTGTTTTTATTATCAATAATGAATGTTGTCTTTAAAAATGCTTAAAGAGCAAGACATAGTTTTTCGGCACATGCCAACCTAACCTGGCCCTACGAGAGAACCTCGTAGTGGAAAATTCCTTGGTAGTATGCATATGTGTAAACAATTCATTTAGGCCCCTTCGTTCAGTTGGAGTAGCGGTTGAGTGAAGGTTTAGATATCTTTGGCCACTTTTGCTAGCTGGTAAGAGTGTTTATACTTGTTCATTTGAATATTGAATTATCTTGCTTATGCTAATTCTACGCTGAGAAGTATGCCAGAGTTTGTGGAATTCGTTGTGTGCTCGTGGATTCCCAGGTGATCCTGATTTAAAAAAGAATTAAAATTTTCAAAAATATGATTTTAGGTGTGAAAATTGAGAATTTTCAAGCAATGATTTTTATTGAAAGAAAAGTATTTTAAAATGAAATATTTTTAGCATTTGAGAGTGGTGTACTTGTTGAGCTCATTCGCTAACTCGTGCTTTGTTTTAAATTTTTTTGCAGTTAGTAAATTTTAGAAATGAGGCAACGAGAGGTTGGACGAAAAGGACTAGGTATTTGCCTAGCTCGAAGAAGGAGATGAAGAGTAGCAGAGTATATTTATTTTTAAACATTATTTGATGTAACTGTAATTATCTTTTCGCTGCATCGAATAGGACCGAGGTGCATAAGATAGACCCGGGTAAAGATTTACTAAGGAATAGTGTTAGACTATTGTATTTTTGGAAGGGATGATTTTATATTGACGACCGGTTCACTAGTTATACGAGGCCAGGGCATCACATATGGTATCAGAGTAGTGGGCTAACGTAAATCTCCAGAAGACGAGCGATGGACGGAGAACGTTAAGAAAATATGAAAATGATATTTTGGGTTAGTTGACTTTATTTAAATGAATTTTATGACCTTATTTGGGGCAATTTTGGGATAAAACTAATATTCAAGGTATTAGATGATGATAACAATGATCTGAATTTAAGAACGGATATTAGAGTAAATGTAGAAGAACAAGAATATTGGATACCAAAAACTCAGAGTAAAGAGTATGAGTAAGTTTGGACTTTACTTAGTAAATTTTAAGAGTTTATTCTTGGGTAAGCTTGGGTTAGGAATGAGTGAGATGAAAGTTGGGATAAATTTAATAAATAATGATTTAAGTTTTTAAAAAAATAGATATGTTTTCTTGAGTTAATGTGAAGTTAATGGTTGTTATACTTTTTTTAGATGTGTTATATCCCGGAGCGAGTAGCCTTGAGCCCTATATCCCGCCCTGAGACTCTGGAGCTCGACATAATTACAGATTCTTTTAAAACATCGGAAGAGGATTAACTTGATATATTAGACAATACTAATGGTGTAGTACAGGAGAAAATTACCACGTCCGACAATGTTGATGATGAAATTGATTTAGGATGGTATAGTGTAGATGCAGAAGGGCGAGAGTGTGACTGTGACACCCCCAAATCTGGGCATCCACACCCCGACTTGGGTTGCCAATTTATTATTAAATCTATAACTTACAAATACACAAGACTTAAAGTATACAAGGTTATAAAAGATATAGCTGAAAATACAAATAAATATTATACAGCTCTCTCTACACATCTTATTCAAATACTACGCAACGGAACATC
>JAUMHB010039566.1:7964-19043 GCA_032359685.1 Pittosporum tobira | reverse complement strand
ACCTTGAACATATGTTGACAATTTGGACATATGTTGATAATTTGATTATTGATCCATTGTTACTACTCTTTGAGTAACAATAATTCCAAAAGTTATTGATTATATCTTGTTAATATTTGGCTATTTTCATCACAGAAGTTAAAACTCGCATATTAAATATTTGTATGATCTTCGGATTCAGATTTGATTATGGATGCCTTAGCCTGAGTGGTAAAGGTATACAGATGTTATATTATTGGCCTGTGTGGCAGAATTGCTAAATTATGATTGTCTTTGGTGGGGGGCAAAGACATATGATATTGGTGGTGTTTACCTGTGTGGTAAAGTCACGTATGCTGGCATGTCTAGTAATGATATCCTGATGACTGTTTAAAGACTGGAGAATTTACACATTCATAATCGCTTTATTTTGTGCTTACCTTTTTCATGTAGTTACATTTGAACAGTGTTTTATATATCTATATTCTCATTCTATATTCTCATTCACACTCAATTTACTGACTTATAAGGCTAAGGATAATTTTCTTTGTTTCAGTTATCCTTAGTCATGGTATTTCTTACTGAGATATTTGAGTTGACTCCTTCGTCTCGTATTCTTTATAGGTGCAGATAACTGATAGCGAGGTTATTGGGAGAAAGAACTAGAAGTCCAGTTGCTTAGATGTTTCCGCTGCAAAATAATAATTTGTGTAGAGTGTCATGTATTATATTTCTAGCATGATAAGTTATACCTTATTATGACCTTGTATACTTTATATTAAAGTCTTGTGTATTTGTAAGTTATGATATTAATAAATTGACAACTCAAGTCGGACTGTGGATGCCTAGATTTGAGGATGTCACAGTCACCCTCCTCAAAATGGATGAATCTTTTGGGCCATCATCTTCCAATTTTCGGCCATTATGCTAATTTCAGACTTGGTCCATGAATTTTTTATTGTCTTGGTCCATCCATTAAGTTACATTTGGTACCTACATTGGTCCATGATCCATAAAAGTACTTGTCCACAATTTAGTCCAAGTCCAATGAAAATTAGTTTGTTCATAACTTCTTCCATGAATAAAAATCCTTGGTCCAAATTGATGTACATAAAAATACTTAAAATATTTTTTTTGAACTTTCTCACTAGTAGCAAAATAATTTATACATTACAATACTTAAACAAAATTTCTCAAAAATAATAGCAGCATTTTCTTTTCATTCAAATAATTCACATCTCACACAAATAATTTACAATATACTCCATCCGTCCCAAATTTATTACAACAAATTAAATAACATGAAAATTATGAAATGTGTTTGATTATGAAAGAATTATTTAAATTGTCCTTACATTATCATAAGTTTAGATAGTGGAGTGGTGATGGAAATGGTGGACTATCTTGTTGGTATTATAGTTTGAGATTGCTGAGTAGTTGTTGAAGTGTTGGGCTATAATGTTAGAGTAATAGGTGAAGTGATAGGCTATACTTTTAGAATAATAGTTGAAGTGGTGAGTTATATTTGATAAAGTAAGGATAACTTAGACAATTTGTATAATTAAACTTTCTAAAAAAAAGTACTGCAATTATTTTGAGATGTCCAAAAACAAAAATGTTGTAATTAATTTGAGATAGATGGAGTAACATAATTTAATTTATGTACTACAAAAATATAAAATACCTCCGTCTTGGAAAGAAAGTCACAAGGTTTTTGACAATTTTGGGTACAAATTTTAAGATGTTCTAAAAACCAATATATTATATATTTAATATATTTTTAGTGTAGCAGAATATAAAAATATATAGAACATATAACATGTAAATGAATTTTTAGCATATTTTAAAATTTGTACTGAAAACAGTAAAAAAAGATGTAGCTTTTTTTTCCCAGGTTAGATGGAATATTTTATATAATGCATATGGTAATTTTTGAATGTAATTATCATGTTCTTATAGTTTACGTACAAACAAGAACCTCAGTCCATAAGTTAAGATCCCAAGAGTTCTTATGTCGTTAGTGGGATGCAAATGGCACACAATTAGTACAAAAGACGTGTGCCAGGTGGTACGATGCAAACATGCAACGTCAGCATGCTGGTTTGGCAAAGGCCTTGGCTAAAATTGGCGCATAACTTAACAAGGCCATAGCATGATTTTAGGGTAGAAACTCGTACCATTCATCCTAAGGCTAGATGACATGCCGATGGTAGGCCGTTGGCATACGAAGGTAAGGCTGGAAAGACAACTCAAATATGACTTCTCAAGCAGGAAGAACGTTTAGTGTCTTCACTTTGATTTTTCTTCAAAGCACTATTATAAGAAGGGTATGACCTTGAGTCTCGGGCATGCCATGGCATGATGGCAAGGCCTTGGCATGACACACTGACAATCATGTAGGGTAAAGGCATATAAGTGTTAAGATGGTAAAACACCCTTCCTCAAGGCGACTTAGAGTTGGGACAAATGATGGTAAGAGACTTAGTCAAGAGGTAGGTTATGTGCAGCAACGGATTGGATAAAGCAATTGTTAGCTAAAATGAGAAGTTTGGTTACGACATTAACCAAGCGTGCTAGCAAGGAAGTCATTGTGTTAAAAGTACGGCGCAAATCAAGTGCAAGGCACTTGGAGCATTGCCCAAGGTGGGCAGCAAATTTGGATGTGGGTAAAAAGTTCAGCGGATAAAGTTTGACTTGATACACAGGTAAGGTAACAAGTATCCGCGGGCCAAGAACAAGAAGCAAAGCATAAACCAAATAGTGCCTTATTTATGGTGCAAACAAATTCCTTGGTGCAGCCAAGGATGACTCAACCAAGGCCAAAAGACCTGGGACGGCAGTTGCGGGTGGTTGGCAGCAGTCGGGCAGATCCAAAGATAAGCTAGATTTGGCAGTTTTGCAGACAGACTTTTGATTAGTTATGGGTTTGTAACTCTCTTAGGTGATTGGGGATGTCAACCACCACCAAATCTTTGTATAAATACTGACCTTATCCAGATTAGTAGAGGCAATATTGCTAGACAAAAAATTGTATGTCAAAATATTATATCTTGTTTTATTATACTGAAATCAATAAAAATGTTAAAAAGGTGTGCCCCCTAAATTTGTGTGTTCGTCTACTTACTGTTGTTGTCTAAGTTTTTCTGAAACTCCGTTAATTAATTTAAGTGCAAAAAGTATAATTCCACTAGTTGTACTTATATTAGGCTGGTCCGAGTTCAAATGTTATGCGAACACCATTACAATAAACTTTGAATAGAAAAATTTGTTGGTACGTGCCAGAGCTGTAACACAATACATGATGAGCCACACATTATAATGGAACTCGGCCGGCTGACCCAGGTCAAAATCAAGTGGAGTAATCATCGCACTAGGAAAGCGTTGGAGTTGAAGGCACTTTTGAGTGGGACGGAAAAGCTAGCCCTTATTCTGTCTTGAGTGGTGTTGGACCAAAGGTATTTGCATAATTAATTATGCCCTACGACCCCCTATTTTACAAAATTAGTTCATATTTTATATTTATAGACTTAAGGATAAATCTAAATTTCGAGTTTATTCTTACTTTATTATTAATTGTGGACCACTGAGGTCTTAGATTAATAACTAAAATTTATATAATTTTTTTTATTACAATGAAATATTTGTTACTCTCCCGTTCAAATTTAAATATCATGTTTGACTTTTAATTAGACCTATTACTTTTGAAATTAATATATGTTATTATTTGTTTTGAATATAGACAAAAGACTACAATTCTTGTAAATTATATTTTATAACTATATGTTGTGTGGCTTCAAAAATCTAGATAAAAATCTATAATTATTACTTGTAAAATAGTTAATTTAATCATCCAATTCGAACTACTGTATTTAAGCTTGAACAGAAGAGTACAATAATATCATACGAACACTAAGAGTCATCCAAACCTTTAAATCCACCTTTGAATGCGGGCCCCAAGTCTCATCCTCTCATCCTTGTTCCTCGATCTATTTACTCAAGTTATCATACTTTTACTATTTTTAGTGGTGGCACTATAAATAAAAAATTATTTTAAAAAATTATAATTCTTAAAGATATTTTTAATTTTAGAACCGATGGAGTATTTCATTAGTAACATTGAGTGAGTGCTACCGATATTGAAATATTTGAAAAATAAATAGTGAAATAATATTATAAAATAATATTTGCAAAATTTACAAGACGAAAGGAGCATCATATCCGCCCACCGATTTTGCGAATGCTGGTAAACGTGCAAACGATAATCGAACATAGGAATAATTGGGCAAAATTGCACTATGACAACGAATAATATTGGTAAAGGGCACAATGGTCAACAATAACCATAGGAATAGTTGGGGCAACATTGCACTATGAAAGCTTAATTTGGTACAAGTTTAACCTATTTGGAAGATTAATATATTTTTTTTTTTTGACTTGAAAAGTAAACTACTACTAATAATAATTTTAATATTAATAAATATGAATAGAATATTATATTTTTAACATCACCTCTTAAGCTGACTAAACGATGTGAGACTTCTATTTTAATATGCGTCATGCGTAGAGTCCAATATGTGATGTAGTTCTCCAATAGTGATAAATACGCCCTCACGAGTCCTCTTTAGCACCTGATGAGCTTCTCCAAAAGTGTATATAACACTAATATGTGAAGTTGTGAACTCAACGTGCATACTACATAATTTTCTTTTGGGTCACATGAAAGCGGGAAAGACCCAAGTTCTTGATATTATGTTAAAACATCCAATTTAAAATTAATTGTTAATAAGTGAAGAGATCCCTTAAATATATAAAATGAGTCATACTTTTCGAAGTAGAAAATGTCATATGTTTATCTCAAAATGAATATTGATGGACAATAAATGTAAAACTACATTTAAGTGATAGTTTCTATATATACACACACACATACGTACAGTTCCTATGTATATCATTTATATTTGGTAATTTCACCGAATCCAAATTCATCGAGACACGAGCTCACATTCTTGCAACTAAAGCTGCCAATATGTGTTCTATTTGCAATTATTAATATTGTTCTTATTTATGCAAAACAAAGAAAAAGTTAATCATATCATTAAAGCCTTAGAAGGTTTTCTCCCTCCAAAATTTAGGTACATTGGCCTATAAATATTCAACCCTCTACTGTAATATCTACATACACATATCATGGAACAGTCAGCTTTCTTTTCCTTCACTCTCTTCTTCTTCTTAGGATTTTCTTCCTATTTTCCTTCTTCTTCTTCTTCTTCTTCTTCTTTGAAGAATTCCAACACTAGATCATATTTTGGTAACCACACCGCCGTGATATCGGAATTTCGGCTTCTAAACAGAAAATCACTATCCAACTGTCGTTTTCCAAGCCCCTATCTTCAAATAAATGTTACTAATTCAGAATCCCAGCTTTCTGATGATCAGTTTGTTACGGTTACCGTAAGCGGAGTTTTTTTTCCTGAAGCTGACGATTGGGTGGCCATGATTTCTTCCGCTCATTATAAGTAAGAAATTAAACTTTTACATCCACCTCAAAAGTTGTCTTTCTTTAGTTTGTCAATGAATTTGAGAAAAGGTTTAATTTGAAGAAATTTATATATCTCAGGGTTCATTTTATAAAAATTATTTTGTTGGAGTTCAATGTTTAAAAAACGCAAAAACATTAAGTCGGAAACGCTCTTAAGCCTTATCTGTATAGCTCTCACCTTTCCTCTTCTTGCTTTCGTGATATGTATACATGCAGTTTATCGAGTTGTCCATCTAATGCCATTCAGTATCTTCAAACTGGTGATTTAAGTGGATTACCACTTCTCTGTCATTATCCTGTCAAGGTAATTAGTTTTACTGCTCATAAAGTATATAAGTAGTGCAAAAGGCAGACACCCTGCAGATAGTTTTTTCAGTTGATAGCAATGTACCTGTTGCATAATTCACTGTACATGCGCAATTTGTTGGAGAAAGTATTGCACCTTTTGCACAATTTATCAACTTAATATCAGGCATATTTCTTTATAACCATATATTGTTGGATATATTTCTACGAATTATGAGTTACACTATAAGAAATTTATAAGATCTATATATATATATATATATATATATATATATATATATATGTAAGAAACTGATTCAATAATAATATAAGAAATTTAAGGATGAAATAAGAAAACTTATCTTCGAATGAATTTTGGTTGGGAGCAATTCATTATTCTAGTGAATAACTGACTATCGTATCACTAATTAAGGCGTGCACAAGGTACCCTCGGATAACTTTTGCCCCCTCAAAGAACATATCTTTACGGTGCAAAAGATTCATAACAGCTATCCCAAAAGATTTACCAGTTACTTTTCCACCAACTAGGTTGAAACCCATGTGACACATGGGTTGTTTTACAAAACGATTTTAATAAATATTTTTACATAGTAATAATATAATATTAAAATTATTTACAGAAAAATAAAATTTAATTAAAAAATAAATCCATAATTACAATATATAAGTCTTATTTATTTAAATTTTATATATTAAAATTATTTGCAGAAATTTTTTTAATAAAAAATAAATCTATAATTAATATATATATTTACCATGATAATGTTGTTCCAACTATTTAACATAATAATGTGTACAAAAATTTAAGTATTATATATTAAATAAATTTATATCAAAAATTTATTTATATATTATTTGTGATTATAAACTGTATATTGATTTTGAAGCATTTTGTAAGATATATAATATTTTAAAAGTTGTAACTATGCTTTTAGTAAAAAAGTAGTTACACTATTATTTAATTATCTAATAAAATAAACAGTCTTCCATTTAAGAGTGTACATATTGTATTAGCTTTTATACATTAAATATTTAATGTACAACAATTGATGCACACAATTCACATAAAATATAAAATTAGCAATTAAAAAATCGCAATATAAAATATAAAATGAGAATATAAAGTTATCGTTTGTAATGTTTTCTCTGACCTGAATAGGACATTACAAGTTTTTTTTGATAGTTTTCAGTACAAATTTTAAGCCATTCTAAAAGTACACTAAATGTTATATTTTCTATGTATTTTTATATTCTTAATGTATTCATATGTTATAGTTTCTATTATACTAAAAGCATAATGAATATACAATGTATATATAAATTTTTAGAATGTCTTAAAATACGTGTTAGATATTGTCAAAAAATTTGTAACCTCCTTTTTTAAGACGGATGCAATATAATTTTGTATTATCAATAGAGTTTTAAAATGTAAAGTAAATAAGATTTATATATTACCCTTCTAATATGATTTGTATATTTTTCAAACTTGTCATATTTATTTATTTTTCAAAATTTCAGATATACTATTGTAAAATATCATTTAATCGAAAGTACAATGAAAAATCAGTTCATATATATTATAACATACAACAGTTGATGTAAGCAGTTTAACAACTAATACATCTTATCTTCCTAGATAAGTAGTGTGGCCCCCCCTATACCTCAAATATTTATATATTAGTATGATAAATTTTAAATATATGATGTATCGAGTAACTTTTCTTAAATGTTACAATAATATTTATTTAAATATAAGCCTAAAAGCTAAATTAACCACTCATAATAAATATGAATATATATATATATACACTCTTTACAAAAATATAAATGATATATGTTTTTTTCTTCTATTTATATAATGTTTGTGACTTTATTGATTTATATTAATTTAAAACCATTTTGTAATAAATTAAGATTATATGTCTAAATTCATACAAAATTTCTATTTAAAAGGTTATTATTTGTAATATAGTTTTGTGGAGTTATCTTATTATTATGTTTCAATTTCAAAATTAAAATATATAAGAATTATCCATGATTCTTCTCATCTGATTTGGATTTTTTTTAACTCGTATGAATTATTTATTTTTTAAAATATCAACTGTACCCTTGCAAAGGATCATTGAATTGAAAGTATGATTGAAAATGAGTGTATATATATATATATATATATATATATATATATATTATAGTTTAATTATGGAATTATCTTATTATGATTGTTTAAGTTTTAAAAATTATTGTAGATATGATAAAATATTTATTATACTATGAATGATTGCTATATTATTAAATTGACGAAAAAAAATTAGAGAAAGGTAAAATATAGTGCTCCAAATATGAGAAATGACAATTTGAATATAGAGTTTTATGAAGTTCACTTATCATGGATTGATTGAATTTTAAAGATTGAAGTTAGATAAGATTTAGTTACACCTGATTTATATATATTTCAATCAGGTGTAACTAAATCTTATCTAATTTCAATCTTTAAAACTCAATCAATCCATGATAAGTGAACTTCATAAAACTCTATATTCAAATTGTCATAATTCAAAGTATACCATCCATTAGTACCATTGAATTAAAAGTGTATTTGAATCATTGAAGTTGAATTATTATATATTGTATGGCTTTATTTGAATTTAATGTTTATTTTAGATAAGATTGGTGTTATTATTTTTCTAAAATTTTAAGTATATCTTTTTGTATATCTTTTTGTATGTTTTTTAAATGTCAAGCACATATGGCTTATATATTTTTTAAAGTCAATCTCAAAATGTCTGAGAGATAAGATTGATTTTATTATCTCATCTGATTATCTTCTTTTTTAAATCTCACATATATCATTTTGTATATTTTTATAATTCCTAGCATATATTATTTATATATTTTTTAAAGTTAATTTTAAAAATATCAAATATACCCCTATGATGACCATTGAAAATGTGATGTGATTGAGTTTACATTATTATACTATATCTTAACACTTTACTTCATTTCAAATGTGAGAAATTTAATGGAGAACATCAATATAATATATGTGCCTCTCTCTCTCTCTCTCTCTCTATATATATATATATATATATGTGTGTGTGTGTGTGTGTGTGTGATTTTGTAACGATTAAAACCTTAATCTAGAAGAATATTAAGCTTTGAAAATAAGAGAAGTGTTAATGCCGAATGGAGTAGAATAAATTGAGTTGTCTCCCTTCAAACCAAAAAAACTCTCTTCAAAGTGTGAGGAGTCGTGCCCGTGGAGAACTAATTGTCCACCAACCGAATGCTAAAGATCCTTCCTCATAATTTGGTAACAATCAAACCACTATCAGCATATGACTTAGTCAACCTTATCCATATGTTCCTCTAGTCCACCAACAATATCAAAGTAATTTAGGACTAAAATAACTTGGAGTTTCATTTGTACACACCCCTGACCCAATTTAAAAAGTCCAAATAAAATAAGTTGTGACCAAGTCAACCAATAAATTAGAAAATAATAAATTATGTATTTAAATCTTAATTTTGTAATAAAAATTCCAACAATTTTATTACTTCATTTCTAATAAATTTAAAGTAGTTGAAAACTAAGCTTCTAATTATAAATCAAAGCTAGTTCTTTGAACATATTTGTAGCTAAAACCAACTGCAGTTTCTGTATTTAAATCAATAAAATTATACTTATTCTATTTCAAAATATAAAAATATTATTAACGTTTAAAAAGTTAACTTCTAACACCTAACACTTTGACATTTAAAATTACGTAATTTTATTTGATTATAATCAATACTATTGTAAAAATATGGAACTATTTGATAAATACTATTATTTACATATTTTTTTTAGAACTCAAATGCGTTCATACTAATTTGAATTTGAAATATTAAAAGTTAATTTTTCAAAATCAATAAAACTCTTATATTTTAAAATGAATATAGTATTATAGTAATTTAAAAAAAAATAATTAAATTTTTGTGACTGCATGCAGGCACAGTATGTGAGCAGTGATCCAGCTTATCTTGGTTGCCAGAAGAAGGAATGCAAGAAATATGGCAGGGGCGGCACTTGTTTAGTGACCACTTGCAGCGCTTCGCTAGAATTCCATGTCATTAATATCAGGACGGACGTAGAATTTGTATTATTTGGTGGCGGATTCGCGAGCCCTTGCATTCTTAAAAGATCAAATTTAATGAGTTTTGAGAATCCAAGCATGCCATTATATGGACATCTCTCAAGCATTGATTCTACCGGGAAATCTGTAAGATTGATGTTATCATCTCTTAACCTGGATTAAAATTTCTACTAACGTGTACCAAGGCATGGCCAGTATTACCTGATTCGCGGTACGCTTTAGTACGCGGTACGGATACGGGTACGCGGTATGCTAAAGTATCGGTACGCAATTTGTCGGGGGTATTAGCTATACTATTTAGATTATTTATTTTCTAGTGTTTTTTGTCATGCCCATATTATATGCCCATAGTATTTTATATTTATGTAAAACCATAGTATATATATATATACTTTGATTGACAATTTAATAGCTCTAATAATACAACTAATATTACTTTAATTACTTCTAAATCATACTTATTTATAGTATGTAAATGAGTTCGCTTAATATTGAGAACTGTTATGCAAATCCACCGTGAATCGGTTCGTGAGAACTCGGTTCGTACATGATAACCTAGAGAATCCAATAACCCTAGGCGTGGCAGCCTTGGCAGGCCTATGGCAACCATCCTTGGCAGCCATGGCAGCTTGAAAAAAGTTTCTATTTTCAGTATAACTGAAAAAGATCAAGCTTTGAATCTTTGCTGAAAAAAATAGCATTTTTCAAGTCAGTTGAGACAATACATTGTAACAAAATTTTAATCAAATTTTCTTGTAATGTCTTAACTTTTATTCAATCTACGGTGTTTGTTTTATAATAATTACAGCTACTTCTATTCCAAAAAGTGAACATCAATAAATAGATACATTCTGACTTCTTTAAGTGAATTTGTATCCTAAAATTTTGAAAATGATGCAGTTCATTTTATCTCACTCAATACAATCATATGTATTGTAAATCAATGTACTACGAGTTAAAAGAATTTTTACCTTCAAATTAGAATTAACTTAAAAAAGTCAAAATAGCCAGCAATGAACGTAGTCATGGATTGCATGTTTCATGGACACATATATATAGCAGGACACAAGAATTTAGGCCTGATTCCTCTGCGGGGGGGGGGGGGGGGGGGGGGGGGGGGGG
>JAUMHB010039555.1:0-19044 GCA_032359685.1 Pittosporum tobira | reverse complement strand
CTCACCATTTAAGAAATAACCATAGAAACAATGGAATCTACTATCTTTTTCCATTTATATATTTAATAATTTCCATAATTAGTAGAATATAATTTCTTATTTTGAAGTGAAATATATTCAACAAACTCTATATTACTAAATTTATAGGGATAAATTTAGACCAATTTTCACTTAACCACATGTAGTTTAAAACTCGACACTTAACCATTTGGTTTTGAGATTAAGTAAAACTGTTAAGTTTTTTTTAACGTCGTTAGATCTAAGTAAAATATTATCAAAACACAAGTGATTACGTGTGAATCGTTGTAATCCACATGTGGGCATGTGAAAATAAGCCCAAAACATACGTGATAAAATTATTTATTATTTCACATTGAATCTGATGACATTTAATAAATTTGGCAGTTTAGTTTACCTTAAAAATCATAAATGGTTAACTATCGAGTTTTAAACTAAAGTGATCAAGTGAAAATGAATTCAAACCATATGTGATTAAATAAAATTTATCCAAATTTATAATACATACAAATTTAAATGAGTGGTTGTATCGGTCGTCCTGCAACAGGCCAGGTAAAAAAAGGGATTACCAATAGTTTTGATTTGCGTAAACAGATTTAAACATTCATCACTGACCATTAATGATAATTATACCCAATATAATCTCAGAAAATAGAGGCTTTTGGTAATAAACCAAAGTCTATATAGTCTTACATGGGTGGATCCCAGGCTTTGAAACTAACATCATCTCAGCCAATGAAAGCAAGTACAGTCACCTTAATAAGCTCGAAATGTTCAAGAGGATAAAAGGGCAGCACGATTCACTTATTTTAGCAACTATTTAAATGTGACAATTTACCACCCCAAAAAAAAAAAAAAAAAAAAAAAAAAAAAAGAGACCATAATGTGAAGGCTTCCGATTATAACTGGAAGCATATAAAGACTACTGCACACTTTGAGAAACGTCTGCAGGTGAGCTACTAGCATTCGTAGCATACGGTTCCGTGTACCACTGATTAGTTTCGCGAGTGATGAAGTTGGCCTCTGCATTCACAAATAAAGTTGATGAAATTCATATCAAAGCAAAATTATGTGTGTAGGAAAATGAAATAAATGAATAAAATACGAATGTCAGAAATGAGAGGCCGTAACCAACTGGAGTGCAATATATAGCTATTATTTCCGATTAGAATGATAAATGGCATTCACCTTACAATTTTCTTGTGGGCAGCCCTGTTGGCCTTTTTAGCTGACACTTTCATTGTTTACGGATAGTATATTTCACTCTCTCTAATGTAGAAATCTATGAAGAGAAAGATAGAGGAGAGTGCTTAAACTTAAAAGAGTCATGCTATACAGATAGATAGACGATTCTGGTATGTGCGTGCGTATGAGTGTGTTACACCTTGTACGGTTATTATAAATCAAGCCATCTTGAAGACAGTATTTACTGTTGATTTGACGTATTTAATCCCCGAAGTCCAACAGCACTATTAAATATCATGGAAGCAACCCATATAAGTGAACTCCCTAGAGCATCTTCAAAGCAGAATGATTATATGTTTTAACAGAAAAGTGTATATCTCAGATTTGTAACACACTTCAGCATAGTGCAATTTTATACACTTGTTAGCTACAAGATGCAAATTATATATAATAGACAAGAAGTTCATGGCTTACCAGACAAAAATACATCTTTATATTCTTCATCATCGTACACAAATTGCGGAGGGTCAGGAGAACCAATTCCAACTATTGTGCTTCCACTGCATCAGATATATTGCAGAGGCACAGTTATGATTCTAAGTGAAAAATGCTATTTTGGCAATTATGGTTCATGGAACCTCAAATTTTCTTTAATATTGGTTCATGAAAATATTGTATTCTACATACAAAAGCTATAGAGAATTAAGGAAAAATGTTATTGGCGGCAGCCAGCATGATTTCCTACTAAAGAAAGCTACGGAACTTAGCTAATTGAAAATTTTCTTAAGAACTACAGTAAGTTGTACATAATTAGACAATATAAAATTTTTCAGCAAATAAAACTTTTTTAACAAATTGAAACCTAAAGTGAGAAGAGTAATAGATACTCACTCTATTGATTCTCTAGAGAAAGCCTACAATAAACCTTTACAAATAGAGAAATTTCATTGAATTTGAGTTCCTATCCAAGGTTAGAAGTTTAAGTGCCTGTAGTCTGGGTCTGTTTTGCTACTTAGGTCCACTGGAGTCGCTCAATCCATGGTAGGCACCTAATTCATGGTGCTGGTGTTTATTGAAATTTCCACTCCAACTCTTCTAGCTCTAGACGTATTGAGCACTGTCACAATTACAGGATTAATTCTTTGCGGTGTAACTATTTAAGGGGTGATCCATAGCCAGTCTTGGGTATAGGTTGACATTACCTATTGTTTTTAAGATATTTTATAGAGCTGTTCAACAACTTATAGATTGAAGATACGATATGTAAAGGAGCGCTAAAGTAAGGAAACATAAAACATGGCAAAAGACAGAGAAAGTGACAAAGGAAAGAAGACGAATGCTCCAGTACTAATAGTGACGGACAGATTTCAAAATTTCAAATCCGTGATCTACGTGAACGACTATGGATGGGGTGAAACTAGGAAGAAACATGGCTGTGTGCGTGTGAGAACTGGCTTTATTCATAAGCACAGTAAGTACACTAACTGCAGTAATTCCCTCACTTAAAGTTTTCAGCAAGTGGCTCTTCCATGTCATCTTCCTAATTGATATTAATATGTTCAGGACTGCACAGGTTAAAAAGATGATTTTGCTCAAAGTGAAATGAACCCTCAATACATTGACAAAGTTTAATTTTTTTAATTTATTCTTCTGAGCCATTTTTTCTTTCCGTGGAGGTTCGAACACCATGATTAAATCAGGTGCTGTATTAATATTCCTTTCCCTATAAAGGATTATATACCATTGAATCATCAATCCCAAATGACAAGTAGTTTTTTTAAAGGAAAAAAAAAAACTATTAGTATTGTACATAGCTAGAACCCATTTTCAAAGAGATTCTGAAAGGAAGAATAATATCTCAAGTGTAACTCATAGGGGTCACCAGCAACCACTCACATTCAACAAAGTAAGAAGGGAAATAACACGTTTAGAAGTACAAATAGTAATTTCTTGGAATTAAAGCAAATAAAGATTAAATTTCAATCTTAAATAGTCAAGAAATGTAGTGAATTTGTACCTCCCAGACATAAAAACAGCATCATATTGTCCACGGCCTGCAGCAATGACTCGCTGTTTTAATCTTTTCAGAGATGGAAGGACTTCAAATGCAGGAGGTTCTGAGCAGACAATACATTAACATTTCAATTATGATATTCAGATAAAAAGAAGAGCGAACCAGGTCCAAGACCCCAAAACAAATAAAAGGACACACAAATTTTGACTACTTCTAGCTTGAAAATACTTATAAGATTAATTTGGAGCAATTACACTGGCAAAGGATTGTTTAGATGCATGATGCATAAGGTCAAAGGAAAAAAGGAATGGAGAGAGAGATAGAGATAGAGAGAGAGAGAGAGAGAGAACAAAAAAAAGGACAGACAAAGTTTGACTACTTCTAGCTTGAAAATACTTTTAAGATAAATTTGGAGCAATTGCACTGGCAAAGGGTTGTTTAGATGCATAAGGTCAAAGGCAGAAAAGAATGAGGAGAGAGAGATAGAGATTATGTAAGGCAGGTCAAGCCTGTCGCCAACCAAGACAAGACTCACAGCCATATATAAAAGTATCACGCAAAACAAATAAGTTGTTATCAACTAAGGCTAACTAATCAATTAGCCTTTTTTCAAGCAATAACCACACGTGTAAAAATGAACATATAGGAAAGCTAAGTCGAGTATCCTTCAGGATTGATACCCAAATCATTGACACAAACATCTTGAGATATCCCATCCCTCGAGATCTTTTCCAACAACTGTAGAGGGTCAACAGGAATTGTTCTATCCAACCGCAGACGCTGAAAAATAATGATAGTCTCAGAAAAGGTTATGGTGATAAATAGGTTGTTGAGTAACTCAAAATATGTATTACCTTGT
Source organism: Pittosporum tobira (assembly GCA_032359685.1). Lineage (NCBI taxonomy): Eukaryota > Viridiplantae > Streptophyta > Magnoliopsida > Apiales > Pittosporaceae > Pittosporum > Pittosporum tobira. The sequence goes on along the minus strand of JAUMHB010039555.1, from coordinate 14,968 downwards.
AAACTTCAGCCGTGGAGCATGCCTCCGGGGGCTTTATGAGAACCATTGGAAGGTCAAATGGAATAGGTGGGGGGAGATCTTGAACAACCTGATTAACCAAAAACAAAGAAAATCTAGCTATACTCCCTCCGCTTACAAAAAAGATTTGTCAAGTGTTTTGGTTCCACAAACAGAGATCAATTTTGATTGAAGATAATGTAAATTGACACAATGTCCTTAAGTTTACCATGACAATTACATTTTTATGTCACCGCCACTAAACTAAATGTTCATTACTTTAGGAATAAACATGGAATGAAAAAATATATATCCCTCATTTCGTGAACAGATGGATTATTTCCATAATTGTCAGTGGCAAAGGCTAGTCCTGAGTTTGTTGTTAAGTGGTCTTGATTTCCAACTAATAGTTAGTTCAATGGACAAATTTTCATAAAAATGAGAGATTGAGTTGTGTTGACCAAGTTGGTTCTACTAGCCTTCCAAGTAACAATTAACAGAAAAGGGAAAAAAAAAAGCCTAAAACAACATCAGCAAGTTTTATAATATACTAATCATAATTTCTTAAAAGCCTGACATTAAGAACATTGTAAGACCATAGGCCTGATAAGAACATACCTCACCTCTACCTGTACAATAGGCTGCTCCATGAGAGAAAAAGAAGGGAATATCTGAACCTATCTCGCTAGACCATTCTTGTAGTTCCTTTTCAGAGGCAAGACAACCACTGAATTGGTTTGCTGCCCAAAGAGCAGTTGCGGCATTGCTACTTCCGCCACCAAGGCCAGCACCAGTAGGCACCTTTTTATCCAGATGAATCTACCCCCAAATTGAAAATGAACAAAAATAAAAACGTTAGAAATGCCCATTCATAATGTGTCAGTATTTAAATAAGTAGAATCTTCTCAATTGTCGATCTCTAACATTTTATTTTAATTTGTTTTGATAATTGGATTGTATATAGCTTTTACCCAGAAGTAGCTATCACTGCCCGTCTTTTTCCTGTATAGATTCAGTGCTTTTATGATCTGCATAGGGAGTTACACAAATGTGAACGTTACACAAATATGAATATAAAGCAAACAAAAAGGGACATATTAGCTTAAGCATTTACCAGATTGGTATCATCAAGGGGAACACCAGGTACATTGGTTGATAAACAATCCTTCGATTTTGATGGTGACAAAGAGAACTTTATTTTATCTCCAAGACTAATTACCTAGAAGAACAAACTAAATTTAGTATCACCAACAAGAAATTGATTACGAATATTATCTAAGAGTACATTTTTAAAGGCAAGTCCTAAACTACTGTTTCACAGCAACAATTCATATTGAAGAACTTACATGAAAGAGAGATGCCAAATCATGAAAGCCATCTTCCCTCTTGCTGGTTATTCTTAAGAAAACATTTATCTGCATCCATTAAGATGTTTGATTATAGCATAACTAGGCACAACCTGATACTCCAGTTAACCCTCCTCTGTCCCATAAGTAGAGTCCACATTTGAAAGTCAAAATTTTATTAGGAAATGTAACTGTAATATAGTCAACTAAAGCTCAAGAGTTGTTTATACTCCCTCTGTTCCACAATTGAATATACACTTTGACTTTTTGAGTTAATTTGCAAATTCTGAAAATCTGAAAATTGATATGAATTCATTTTAAGTATTGAAAGAAACGAAAATAGTAATTACTAGTACGTCTAGTTAGTTTACATTCATTATAATTGTTTATACTACAATCAAATAAATTCAAATCAGTTTTGAATTGAGGATTTCATACATTGTCTCAAAATGTCTGCGCGTATCTCTAATTTTGGAACCAAGGTAATACTAGTATTTATAAGCTTCGATACTAATTTCTATAACCCCAGCACAAACCCGGGATATCCAGACTTACAAGTTGGACTCTTAATTTGGGACGTGCAGTACTAAAAAGGACAGAACTTGACTATCTCACCTTGCAAGGTGAAAACAAAGTGAGTCTTGAAAGTTCAGCATTCTTATCCACTTCATCAGCTAGCTTATTTAGCCTTTCATCAGGATCATACACTATCTACCTCCCCCCAAAACAAAAAATTAAATAAATATTTAATAAATTAAGACACCACAAAATGAATTAACAATTTCAACACCACCACTACCTCCACTTGTTTCTTGCCAGTTCTTGAACCAGAAGCCATAACTGTGACGAATTGGGGTCTTTTAAATTGAGACATCTTACCAAAAGAAGAGGACATGGGACACCGAAATGGAGTAGATATAGATAAACCCACATTTCTAAATGACTTGATTTGGCTATTCGAGCTGTAGAGATGGTGATGACTGAAGAGGAATTGAGAGGAAGCCATGGATGTAAGCCTATGGTGTCACTCTGTGCATCTGCACTCTGCAGATGTGGTCCCAGTAAGACAATTGAGAGCTCAAATCAATGCTTTTCACGTTTGTGTTCTCCTTTGTTGGCGTCAACAAACAACAAACCGCGAATAGAAGCGTGTAATCCATTGGTCACGAGCAATTAATTTAAAGAGAGGGAGAGGGTGACGTAATTAGGAAAAGAAATGAATCTGGATATCTTGCAATAATATATGCTCAATTGTCTTATTAATGAGTTATTTTTGAATGTTCGGTAAATTATTAGACTAAATTTCATTTTGCATCCTGTAGTATATCCAATTTTGAGCTTATATGTCTGAAATGTATTAAGTTTTTCAATGAAATTTATATTTTTGTGTCAATCTACACCCTCTTGAAAAAATAATTAAAATTTTAGCTTTCATCTTATATATGCATCTCACACGTGGTTTGTAAATAAATATATAACTATATAAAGATATTTTAAAATTAATAAATCAAAAATTTTAGCTCTCATTTTTTTAATAGGCTTGACTTTTGGTAGTTGCAATTTTAACCTTAACTATTTGACAATATTTTTTGAATAATTTTGCTCTTATTTACACAGCACTTGAGACTCACATGTGATACAACGTTGATTTTTTATTTTTTTTTGTTTTGTTTATTGAGGGGTGTATATTAACATAAATATGTAAATTTTAAGAGATAAATTAAGACATTTAAGATATTAACATATAAATTGGAATATTAAATATAATTAAGGAGTGAAAAATAAAATTTCCTCAAATTATTACACCAAAATCCCTTATAAGAGCTATTGGCTGTGAAACCCTGTAAATGCAATGTATTAATTTTAATATTATAGATTAATAATATAAATGTAAATTATTTTGATTTTTAATTTTATTTGAATTTTTGGATTTAAAACAATATATATATATATATATATATATAGTGCACTATTTTGCAATTTTCCTTAACTAGAAAATTATAAAAATGGAAGTTATGGAATTAAGGCAACCAAAGTTTTCTGGAAATAGGGTTTTGACCGGCCCTAATAGTGTATTACTCCCCTTGGCAAAAGTATACAAAAGAAAAGAAAAACACAAAAATGATGATGAAAGGTGATAATGCAAGATGACGACATAAGCACGGTGATGTTATCAAGATGATGCAAGTCATAACATCATCAAGGTGACATTAACTAGTTGAGATATGCAAGTTAGATGTCAAGTTTTTATGGTGACACTAGGGAGCTTGGTTGGCTAACTCACAAGCACACAAGTTTGGACCACTTAATCATTTTAAAAACCAAGCAAAACAACAACCATGTGCTAGCTTTTATGGTCAAAATCATGACCACTTAGCAACCCAATAAAAGGGCTGCACTTTATGACTTTCACACTTGGCCAAAATTCAAGCAAACAAAGAAACAAGCCATACACTCCTTACCATAGCCACGGGTTGGAAGCTTACCAAGACCTTCTTCATTTTTCTTCTACCTAGTGATCAAGAGAGTGATTAAAGAGTGTTCTAGTGAGCATGGAGAGGATCCCTAGTTAAAGAAATTCATCAAAAACCCTTGCAAATCCTTGCTAGTTAAGATAAAAACTCTAAACCCTAAGCCAAACCCTAGACAATTTCAAAGCCCTAGAAAACTAAATAAACATCTTGGAGCTTAAATTCATCTTGGGGAAGCCGAATTGAAGGTGGAGGAAGGTGATTAAAGCCTTGGAGGATCAAGCACACTTTGAAAGGATTGAAAGCTCAAGGGTAAAATTCTTAACTAATCTTTACTTATATATGTATACTCAGTATAAGTTGTTATTTGATGAATTGAGCATGTTTATGTAGTTAGTGATAGTAGTAGTTGACGTTATTGGTTGGATATATTGAGGAGGATGGGAAACTCATGCTTGAGGTTATTGGATTTTATTGTTGTTGTGGTGATTGCCAAGGGGGGAAAGAAATAATTATTTCATGAAATATTAAATAAAGGAAAACAATGAACTAGGTTGCATGCTTAGCAAAATTATGGTAGATAATGGATTATAAGAATTGTAGAATTAAAATAGGTACAAGGAGTCCAAGGATGAACTATGACTAAAATTGGTATGAATGTCATATGATGATTAAAACCCTAGTTTAAAAGTGGCATGAAGTGTTTTTATTGATTTGGTTTATGCTTAGTAATGCATATAAGAGCTTAGGAAGAGATTTAAAGAGGTTATGAAAGTTTTACAAAATTACAAAATCTGAAAATTTGATTATGCAGCCTTAATCCGAAAATTATAGAAAACTATGGATATGTCCAATGGACTTCAAATTTTTTTCTGAAAGTACTTTTAATGTCCAAAATGTTTTGTAAATTTTGGAGTTTATTTGGTATTTTAATAAATTACTGGAAATGGACCGTTGTAACTTTCTGCATAAACAGAGGAACCGAGACTCTGTTTTGACTTTAAAAGGCTATATATTTTTCATTATAAGTCTAAATTGAGTGATTTCAGATCCTAAACATAGCTAATGAAGTTTAGTTTTTGTAAAGATAAAGTATGATAACACAAGATTTGTAAAGAATAAGTTGTATCTGTTTAAGTCCAGTGAGTGCAGAACAGAGAAAACCTTATTTTCAGTCAGGTTTGAAAAATCATATAAAATAACCTGATGGTCTAAAATTCATGAAACTGTTTCTGAATATACCTGTACAAGTACAATTTATGGTCACCAAATATTTTCTAATTTGGAGATCATTTGGTACTTTTATAAATTGTGTCAAATAAGCTGCAGAAAACTTTTAGCATTCCAGAAAGTCTGAAACTTTAGTAAACTTTGGAGAATATTATCTCCTTCGTTATTAATTAGAATTTAGCGATTCTTGAGTCTATTTCAAGATTTAAAAGTATAAAATTTGGTCCAAATGGTCAAATTCTGAAAGGGTTTTGTAGCATGAGTTGAGTATATAGAAGTTCTATAGACTCCTTAGATCGAAAATAAGACATTAGAGGATTAAAGACATCAAATTAAGCTGTAAGTCATTGAAATTAGTAAAGTTACTGATGTAAGACTATTATGGTTATAGGATATTATTTAAAGGCTGAGAAAGATAAGAAAGATATGTGAGACAATAAAGGAGCATATCGAGGCAAATATTCTCACTCGCCCCACTTTTACGTGTAATTTCTTTATTTTTATTACACATAGTATTTATTGTCATGAATGCATGAGTTTGATTCCTCATGCATTTAAGATCATGTATATGCTTGAATATTGTATATCTCTACCATGCACAATATGCTCTTTTAAAGTAACGTAGAAACTTTTAAAAGAACAAGGAGTTCGAATATGCCTAGTAGATGTTATTACCGGTCTATTCCGGTATCCTACGAAGATAATTCCCATAGATGCGGTGTGCACATGCGCTGGCTATACTTTAGCTTGGTCTGAACTGTGTGTTAGGATCGGATAATTTATGTTAATAATTCCACTCGCAAGAAATGGGTGGAATCAATGTGGAAGTAAAGTGCATACTCACCATAATTATTTATTTTGTTACATGATATACATTGTGCTCGTAAGTCATGATAGCGTTATGGAACTCATTTAAAGTTTGTAAGTTCGACATGGAAATTTATTCTCAAATGTTTTATGTTTATAAATATATGTTGATTGTTATTTTAGCCTTGAGAGTGTAATACTTACTGAGCTTTTTTTGCTCACTATATATATCTGTGGCTTATGTTTTCAGCTAGTGAGACGCTGAAAAAGGAGCGCGAGGACTTGAGGGACTAGCTTAAGGACAACATAAGGTAGTTACTGGGGATTTGTCTAACCTTGAAGATGGATCTTCGTTTTGATGTATTTGTATTTAAATTTCCCGACGTTGGTTTGTAATAACTTTAGTATTACATTTCCGCTGATGTATGTGTATGTATGAAATGTGGGAAGTGGGATCTAGGGATATCTCACATAGTAAATTAACTAGCCAAAGATAAAATATGGCCAATAGGAAGGGTGCATCAAATGGTTTATTAATACCCCATGGTTAGCATTTGTAGTGGAAGTTAGGGTATTACACTGGCGATATGATTAAATTAATATCGAGTATGAAAATAAAAAAAGGTCATTGTTTGACCAGCTTACTAAAAACGGTCCGTATGTTACTATAGCATGGGTTTAAACAGATCAGGCTAAAAACAAAAATTATTTTATAAGTCATATCTTGATGGGTTGGGTGTCTTGCAACTATATTGAAATTTATTTATTAATAATTTAAAATCTTGTAAAAAGAAACTAAAAAAATCTATGAACATATAACTATGTATAGTTATTGTTGAGGGTTTGATTTCATAATATTAGTCCTGTTAAGTCCCAAAATTAGTTCAAAAATAAGCTTACCATAAATTATAAATCAACAGATATAATGCAGTCACGTGTATGTAAATGCAAGGATTCTTGAGAGAATTCAAGAGAGAAAGCTTGTCTCGAGTTTTGTAAACGAAGAGTTCAAGAATCGTGTTAAGCCCTTTGGGAGCACCAAAATAGACTTGAGGGGACGAGAAAGGGGTTGAATGATCTTTTTAAAAATGATTACTTGTTTATTCGAAAACACTAGCACACTGTAACAAGTCTTGGTATCGGCAGTTCCTGTTGTAGCAATGCTATAAACAGTTTAGGTAAATACAAAGTTTTTGGCAGTGGAAAAATCACCCCACTAGAATATTTCTAAGCCTTAATCATTTTATATAAATTTCGGAACAGTGCTATTAGTAACAATTTCCAAATTCAACATGTTTTGAAAACAATCATTTAACTTCTTTAAACTTCCATTTTTAAGCATCTATACACAACTTAAACATACTAACACTTCTAATACCCATATTATTTCATATAAAAACTACGATTTAGTCCCCAACTTATTGAACATAAACTTATACATGCTTGCAACCAACACATGTTACTCATATGAACATATTCCTTTACCCTTATACTACAACCCAACCATCAACCAAAAATCATGCTCATACCTTAGCATCTTAGTATTTTAACCAAAATAAATAATAACTTAAGTTGGGGTTTGGAAATTTTACCTTTGGTTTCCAATCCATGACTTGATCTTTGATGTACCCAAGCCTTAGCTCCTTGATCCTTCTTGTTTCCTTCAGAATTTCAGCCCTCATGCCTGCTATGCTCCACAATAATACTTGATTCATAGGATTATAAAGTGTGCCTAAGGTTTCAACTAGCTTGTAAGGATTTTTCTAGGAATTTTAAGTAATATTTTGGCTAGGATTTTGATCACTTGGGTGTTTTTCTCTCTTCATTCTCTCTAACTCTCTTTGTTTGGATCGAAGAAAATGAGCAAACTCCTCCTTGACTGGCCACTTAATAGAAAAATGAAGAAGTTTCTTACTTTTCTTGGAAATTAACTAGATGAACAAAGTGGTAATTCTACTATTGAGTGGCTTCTCCAACAAGCTTTGGGTAAAATGATAATTTCACACAAATAAAGCTTCCCCAAGAAACAAGAAGCCAAGGATAATTTAGTCATTTTACACAATGCTTACATTATGCTTGCATCATCGCTTATGTCACCGTGCTTATGTCACCGCTTACCTTAACACGCTTACATCATTATTTGTTTCAAGATTTTTATTTTGTCCCCTTTACTTTAACTCATAACCATATAGCCCCAATGAAAAATTTTAATCACCTTAAACAAATATTATTCCATACAACTAAAACTAGAAAATTTACGAAAATCCTTATTTTGAATTTTCAGGATGTCACATGCCTAATTTTGGTTGTTTGTTGTCCATTTGTCCTTGGCAGGCTTTGAGTGAGCCATCTGTCCTTAGCTGAAAGTCTTTGTTAAATGATTAGAGAAGGTGGCTCATTATATGTTAAAAGTTTATCTTTTTGTAATAGATTCAACAGCTAAGACAAAACTTTCCATTAGTTGTGTTCTTATATGGTAGGAATCACTTCTTGAAATCATCATTTATATCAACTAAGTGTTGCTGACTACTTTGTAAACTTAGTTGCTTTGTTACTTGACTTGCTTTGCTACTTAGCATGCTCTACTTCTTGAATGGCCTTGCTGTGAAGTTCAACGTTATTACTATCTACTGTAGAGCACTTGGATAACTTGCAATATTTTCGTCTTGTTATCTTCAAAGCTTTAGTTTCCTTGTTGTCTTTTGTCTTCAGGTTATCCTTATTGATTACTATACCAGAGTCTTTGTTGTCTACATAAATTGTTACACTGAAAGATATTACAAGTAAATGGGCATTATCAAGTTATGGTAAGGGTATACTAACATAGTCTTATTGAATGAGTTACCTCCCCTATGACTTGGGGGGCATTTATAGATGATGGATATGTTCAATGTTTGAGCTTTAATAGATTAACGTCAATCCATGTAGTGGAGAAATATGTGACAGCCCTAAATTTTCACTACCGAATCCACGTGAAAACCGGGTCGTCAGATATCATTCTCAGCATGTTGAGTTGTCAATATTTGACAACTCATCTTGTTATATCTTACAATAGGATCTCACATACGAATAAATATACACACAACGGAAGCATAAGCTTTAATTAATTAATAAATGTCTTACAATAATAGGATACGGTATGAACATAAGTCGTATAATATTCGATTACAACATTCAGGTCAGAAAAATCTGGAAACATCCTAGTAGTATTCCACCTGTTTTTTTCCCTTCGAGGATTCGCCTCGCTCTACTAATTCTGGAAGTTTTATAAAACATAGAAAGAATGAGCGAAATATGCTCAACAAGAAATTATTCTATTTTGAATAAAACGATCCTTTCAGTCAAAAATATAAAACGATGTAGTTTTGAATCGTTAAAACTTAGCCATTTGAATTCACGAGTTTAATATGAATTCCATCAAAGCATGCATGATATACGAGTAAATGTAATATCATGTCATTTAACATTTAGCAGTATGAATAATTGAACACCAATTGGGTGGTATTTATGTCCGACACTTTGTCTAATAGTCATCCTCGACACAAAGTCAAGTTTAACAACTCGTGCCCGTATAAATCACAGCTACATGAATTAACCATGTAGTGTCCCGACACACCGGTCTTTAGCTATGTTCAATATTCGATTTCAAATTATCTTGAATACGATAAACATTTCAACATGGTATGCTTATACATGGTAGATATGTATAATCACTTTAAACAAGTTCAAGAATTTAACTTGAAGTAATAAATAATGTACAAGTAGTTGAATTTGTACAATCATGGCAAATACGTATAATGGAATTTAAATCATACGTATGAAAGCTGAATAATTTGTATGCATAAGTAGACAATAACTTATACATAGGTAAGAACCCGGATTTATTAATGAATGATTAAAGATGTAAATTTTTCTTTTATATTATTTGATGAAATTATTTTCTGCATCGTTCTGTCATAGAAAATTGAATTAAAATAAAAATATTATGCTCAAGGGCATTTTGGTCATTTTGACAAAAGTTATGCTTAAGGACATTTTGATTATTTTGATAAAAGTTATGCTTAAGGGCATTTTGGTTATTTTGACAAAAGCTATGCTTAAGGGCATTTTGGTTATTTTGACAAAAGATATAACCGAGGGCATTTTGGTCATTTTTGATAAAAGCTATGCCCATGGGTATTTTGGTCATTTTGACCAAAAAGTCAAAAAGTGTTCAAAATCATAAAACGACCGAAGATCTAGAATCAGTACAGAAAAATAGTGAATCGAAACACTGTCGGATTTTTAATTTGACCTAGTCCCGGGTTGACTTTTTGACCAGAGCATCGTTTAAAAAAATAGACAGTGCTGTTGGAATCGCAGCATGCCAAAGTGTAGAGATAGAGCATAATATTGTATTTTATAATTTTTGACTTTTTAGTTAATTATTTAATTAATAAATTAATCGATTCGCGAATCGAAGCAAAATAACAATTTAAAATTTGAATTTTTCAACCGAGTTGACCAAGTGGGGCCTACTGCCACGTGGGCCATCAGACTTTTTGTTTTTTCCCATCTTGCCCTTTTCTTTTTTTTTCTTTTTCTTTTTCCCCTCTTTCCTTTTTCCCTATTTTCGTTTTCCCCCCCAACTTCCTACAACTACTACAGTTTGCCAAATCCGTGCAATGTCACTTTTTTGCATCGATTAGAGATCGTTTCAACGTTCCATTCAGTCTATATATCACTCATTCATCGAACCCTAACACTAAACACAGCCGCACAACTCCAAAAATCAAACTTTTAATTTTTGTTCTTGTTCTTGTTCTTGCTCAGGTAAGATCAAAGTAGGAATTTTGTTGTTGTTTAAGTTAAATTGATGATTATAATAGCATCTACGAGTTTTTAAGAATCGATTTGAGTCTTCAATCAATAAAAACGGTCAAGAATCGAGCCGTTTAAGGCCGATTTACCATCGACTTATGTTCCAACGTGTTCTGGATCAAAGATCGGATTTTTGGGCTCAAATTGGATGTGTTTGAGTCGATGGAAGGGTATAATGGATTCCTGCAGTTGCAAGGATCATTTTGGTACCCTTCAATTGAGTTTTCATAATGTTTTAAAGCCTCTTTGAATTTTTTCGGCGAGCTTATAGCCGCCGATGATGGCTTCTTAGCCGGAACCGAGAAAGATGAACATAGACTTCCTATTCTTGAGGTTTCAAGCCACGGGGATGATGAAATTCGATATTTCATCAATCCCTTTGCCACAAAACAAAGCTAACCCTTCGATCCATTGTGTGTGTGTGTGTGTGTGGCCATGGCAGCCCACTGCCGACCACTACCACGCCGGCCGACCGGCCAGCCTGTCGGTCAGACGGTCGAAGACGAGGAAGATGGGTAGACCAGTTAACCAGCTAATGATTGACTTGGTCAACTATTATTTGACCCGACTGGCCAGTCACTGTCGGCTACTGCCATGTTGGTCGACTAGTTAGTCAACCAGTCCGACGGCCGGAGACGAGGGAGAAGGGGCTGACCAGTCAACCAGTCAATGGTTGACTTGGTCAACTTCCATTTGGCCTGACTGGCCAGTCACTACCGGCCACTGCTATGACGACTAACCCGGCCGATCAGCTAGTCAGTCAATCTGATTGCCTGATCCGAGGAGAAGGGGTTGACCAGGCCAACCAATCAATGGTCAACTTAGAGATGTATATTTACTAAAATACCCCTGATGGCATATTTACCAAAATACCCTTTTATCCAAAAGATAGAAATACAATTCTGTGTATTTTACTAAAATACCCATTTGCATCAAATTACAAGAATACCACAGCTGCACTATTTCCAAAAATGCCACTGCAGTGTATTTACAAAAATGCAACTGCAGTGTATTTACAGAAATGCTACTGCAATGTTAATTACAAAAATGTCATTGTATTGTTAATTACAAAAATGCCACTACAATACTATTTACAAAACTGCCATTTACAACAATGCCATTGAGTTGGAAAAATTTATAAAGAATATGTTAAATTTATTCTTAACTTGGGAATTGAAGTTTCTTAAATTAGAAAAATATTATATTTAACTAAATTTTATTTTATTTAGATAATAAATTAGAATATTTAAGGAATATTATTTTAATTCATTTTCAATAATTTAAGTATCATTACGATGTGTTTACACATCATATTATTTTTTCTAAAACATAGTATATTTTCATACGAATGTTATATTCATTTTATATCCGAATAAGGATCTGATGAAATATTTAAGGGTTAAGAATACCCCAGGATAAATATGAGGAAGAAATTGGACGGAATGAGTTAAATGACAAGTTGTCAAATAATGATAATTTTGCCCTTTGAAATTTTGTATTCGTTTATGTCATTTTTAAATTAAGAAAACTCCAAGATGCTTAGGATTATTTTGAGAGTGAGCGACCTATTTTAAAACAATGATACTAACGGTAGGCCGTTATTATTAGAGGAACGTACGTGAGTGAAGAAGAAAAATCGTCGATCACAAAAGGCGTCACGTGGAAAATTTAGGAAGCTTCGCTAAGGCAAGTTATTACTCTCAACCTCTATGTATAAGTTATTGTCCACTTATGCATGCAAGTTTATTGTTCCTTAACCTATGTATAAGTTATTGTTCATTTATGCATGCAATTTATTCAGCTTTTAATACGTATGATTTAAATGCCAATATACGTATTTGCCATGATTGTACAAATTTAACTACTTTTACATTATTTATTGTTTCAAGTTAAATTCTTGAACTATTTAAAATGATTATACATATCTACCATGTATAAACATGCCATGATGAAATGTTTATCGTATTCATGATAATTTGAAATCGAATATTGAACATAGCTAAAGACCAATGTGCCGGGACTCTACATGGTTAACTCATATAGTTGTGAAGTATACGAGCATGAGTTGTTAAACCTGACTGTGTGTCGAGGATGACGAATTGACAAAGTGTCGGGTAAAAATCCCACCCAATTGGTGTTTAATTATTCATAATGTTAAATATTAAATAACGTGATATTATTACTCGTATATCATGCATGCTTTGATGAAATTCATATTTAACTCGTGAATTCAAAATGTTAAGTTTTAAAGCACATCGTTTTATATTTTTGACTGGAAGGATCATTTTATTCAAAATAGAATAATTTTTTTGCTGAGTATATTTTGCTCATTCTTGCTATTTTTTATAAACCTTCCAAAATCAATTGAGCGAGGAGAGTCCTCAAAGGGGAAAAGCAAGGTAGAATACTACTAGAAAGTTTCCCAGATTTTTATAAGTTTGAATGTTGTAATTGAATATTGTATGATTTCTGTTCGTACGTGAACCCTAATATTATAAGACCTTAATTATTAAATTAAGCTTTATGCTTCCGCTGTATGTATATTCATTCGTATGTGAGATCCTTGTAAGATATAACAGGGTGAGTTGTCAAATATTGGCAACTCAGTATGCTGAGATGATATCTGATGACCCAATTTCCATGTGGATTCGGTAGTGAAAATTTGTGGGCGTCATAGTTGGTATCAGAGCTATAAGTTAGAACAAATCCTTAGATCCAAGCGTTACGAAAAACCCTAATTAACTTGAGACCGTAATTGCGTCTAAGATTCGAATATACAAATCGTAAAGACCTTATGAACAATTTCCATACATTTAAAAACTATATCAATTAATTAACACTTGCGTTAAAATGTGTCGATGTGCTATATCCCAGAGGAAGAATTCGACTTAGAAACTGAGTCAGAAGAGGAGGAGCCTATAGTAAGAAATCCTCTAAGAACCGCCGAAGACGGGCGACAATATTGGGCTCACCCCCAATACGTCAGTAGCGAAGTAGTGCCAGAGGATATGAGGTTCTACGTGAACAGTGACGACAATGATGATGAGGACATGAGGTCCTTTTTACATGGTTACAACCCATACGATGAGGACGAACATGTCAAACTATATATATACTTAGAATAAAAAAATGGTTTTTTTAAAAAACTGTAGCTAACATTACTTTAAAAACTTCCTGTAGATGTCCACCCAAGAAGATTACGATAATGAAGAGAAGGAGCTGATGGTCGAGGATACGACAAACCAGGCCGAGGAAGAGTTGGCTACCCCTATTTCACCACCCACCCAGCTATCCATAACCCCGGTGTTCCACTCAAACATGACAGTTGAGGATCATCTATGGGTGAGACTTCAAGAGACTGAAGCACTACTCCAGAAAAGGGATGAACAAATCTTACACTTGAATTCTAAAAACAAGTACGCTAAGTGGAGGGCATAGTATTGGGAGCATGCTGCGAAGAGGATTGCTACGAGTTATAGGCAGTCTTTCGATAAGTCGTGGAGGTGTGTTAATCGCCTCCGAACTACAGAGAGGCATGAACAGACCTTTGCCTTCATCGAGCACGTAGCTAGCTGTGAAACCCCAGAATTTATAATGTATATTAATTAGATGAGAATTTATAAATAATATTTGATATTTGACAGTATTTAAATTTTTTGCATGAAATTCGCGTAATCGCATACACAATTAGTCAATTTTGCGAATTTCCTGTAACCGCTAAATTTTTAAAGGGAAGAATACGAATGGGATGCAATTAGAACCCCTATTAAAGGGGTCAAATTTTGTCTATCATAAGTGGACTTATCCTTAGCCGAAATTTGGAAGAAAAGGGAAAAAAAAAAAAGAAAATGTGAAATGAAACGAAAAAGATGATACAAGCGAGGTGATGCAAGTGAGATGATGTCATCAAGATGACAACATCATGATGAGGTAATCATGATGTCATCAAGGTGACATCACTAGGGTAATGTCACCCTAGCCATGTGTCAAGCAAAGAAGTGGGAGACTTAGTCAAATCTTGGACTACAAGTTGCACCAACCGCAAGCCAACCTTGGACCACAAATTCTAGCTACCAAAAGGGACCAACATGGTCAACATTATGGCCACAAAATTCAGCAAGGTTGTGGCGCCCCAGTTCCGTACACCCTGTGAACCGGTCGTCAAAAAAAATACATTTCCTTATTCTCACTTATTTATTACATTGCAGCGGAGCAAAACATGATATAAGTTACAACAATTTTTATTATCAATTTAGA
>JAUMHB010039554.1:18428-39983 GCA_032359685.1 Pittosporum tobira | reverse complement strand
TTTGATAATTGCTGACACTGATCGTATAAAATTATTTATAATACATCAACATCAAGTATATATATATATATATATATATACACAATTATTTATATTACTGTTGCAATCTTTGTCGGAATGATAATATAGCAGAAAGTGACAGACCAATAATTATTGACCATTTGAGTTTTAGGACATCTCAAAAGTCGTCCGACGAATATTAGTAGGGTCCACACGTTTTCGGTTGTTGCGCCCACAAATATTTTGCGGCACTCAATATGAGAACAAATATTCCCTAACTTTAACGTTGACATTCTTTTTATCGGAAATTAATATTTGTATTTAGCACCATATAATTTATTTTATCCCAAAATATTATATTGTTAAAAAATAAATAAATTTCATAACATGTTAAAAATATTAAATTCTTACATTATTGTTATTCGCAAAACTCAAATTCGAAACCTTAGTTAAGACACCAATTTACTTACCATTTACCAACCATCCGACCAAATGTGTTGGGTATAAATTGGGTTGACGATATTCCAACAGTGAGCAGTAAATGGACATTTTCATTTTTCACTAGTCAATAAAAGTAAAACAACGGTGAGCACAACACAACTATTTTTTACTCCATTTGTTTTAAGAAAAATGAGTTCAAATATTTTATTATTATTTTTTTAAAAATAATTTAATTTATAATTATTTTTTTATTATCACTTTATATCACATAATTTTTTTTATTATAATTATAAAATATATTTATAAGAATAAATTTATCAAAAAAATATATTATCTCTTAAAATTTTAATTTTTAATTTATATATATTTTTATACTTTATTCATATTTTTTAAGAGGAATAAAGTATTTTATAGTAACTTTTGTTGCAAAATCACTAGCCACGTTTTCAACGTGTCGTACTTTATGCGACTGCTTCGAATTCGCAAAGCTCTTACAAATCTCAATAATTTGACACGCACTGACAGCACACATAAACAACACGTTTTAAACGAGTCTACATAAATACTATGCGGAGACGCAAGAAACGTTTAAAACGAGTCCTATGTGAGTGAATGCATCTAAAATTTTAGCAGATATTTGTTTTGAAAAATAAATAAATAAATATATATACATAATTTATAGGCTTTGGCCTTGTTTGGTTTAACTAATTATTAATGATTATAATTTATTTTTAAAAGTTAATTCCTTTAAAATTAATTTTAAAAAATAATTGAAAAAATCTTAAAAGTTAAGTATAACAATATTATTGATTTACTTTAAATAGTTATTCAATAAATATTTTTTTTAATTTAAAAAAATATAATCAACAAATAAATTATAAATTATTATAAAATAAATTGTATATTTGCCCTTTGTATGTTATATACCAGAAATTGACTTCTACTAGCTTTTTCAATTTTTATTTTAAAGGTGAAAATTACCGTCACACTCCTTCAAACATGCACCAAGTATTTGATTAGTAGCCGTGAATCCGTGATTAGAGATTATAAAATTTATACTTTTTTTTTTTGAAGAGTGGATAGTGACAATGATTATATTATATTTATAAATATATTAATTTTAATTTAATTAAATTTTAAATTTCACAAAAAATATTATAATTCATTAATATTAAAAGGCCTAAAATTCTATGAGTAAAGGGAACAGGATTCGGTAAGAAATCTGACATGATAAAGAGAGAACAAGAATTTTATTTAATAATTAAAAAAATATATTTGTACATTGTGTATAGGAAATTTGAATTTGAGATAATAAAAAAAATTATATTTAATAAACTAAATCTAAATTTTAAAAATTAAATTTAAATTATAAACTGTAAACTATGGCTTAATTTTTTTAACGCTGCTAACAAACAACCATATGTACGCGCTACCCAATATGTGACCACTTTGACCGTAATAAATACATTATTTTAAGGGGTAGAGTTCTCCATTTGTTTTTGTTTGTCGAAGTACAATTCATATTTATTTATTTGCCCCAAATATTTGTGATATGTAGAGAAGGAAAGATGAATAGATGATACTCTCTCTATTTCAAAAATGATGAATTTAAATATTATTTTTATTATTTTAAAATAAATAATTTGGATTATAATTTTTAGTATATATTTTTATTTTTTATTTATATCACATTAATATTTTTTTCATCTTTTTCTATTTTTATGTGGTCCACTATAACGGTAGTATTGAAAAAGAAATATACTCTCTTTTAAAAATTAATTTTTTTAATTTGTAAACTTTTCACGTTTTTTTTTTTAAAGACATAATGAGTATGGGCCTGTTTATTTATGATTATAGTTTATTTTCAAAAAATAATTATCTTAAAATTGGTTATTTTTATAAATTTTTAAAAAAATATATGTTAAGTATAATTTATATTGTCAACTTATTTGAAAAAATTGGTCAATAAATATTTTTTCAACTTATAACTTATTATAGTTAACAAATAAACTTTAAATTATTTTAAAATAAACTGTACCAAACAGACTCTATATTATCATGAGAATTATATTACTAGTTATAATTAAAATATATACTCATTTCGTCTTAAAAATAATGAATAAAACAACTAAAATCCTCAAATTAAAAAATTACTTATGACGAGAGAAATATTTTGAACAACAAAAAATTTAAGTACCATCATAAAATTCTTATTCTTTAAACATATACCACATATTTTTATTTATATATATGACTACATTATTGATTTTATGATAAAAAAAATTCATTCTCATCTTTTTTAAAACAAAAAAAAATTAATATTTTATTAATTATTAAATCTCACATAATAACCTTTATTATCATACAAATGATAATTAGAAAATTGCAATTAGGTCTCATAGGATACGAGAAATAAGTTTTCCTAGCTACCAGTGTTGTGGTTGGTCGTGCTTTGTCGGTTTGTGCGTGCACTCCACGTGATAGTAATGTGACGTGTAGTAGCATTTACTAATGGCATGGCATTATTTTCAACACTCACGAATGCTATCTCTATCTACATAATGACTCGAAAACGACAGATGGTTGCAGCCGGTGGTTTCTTTTTGTTTGTCCACAAAAAATGGGAAGTGTGACAACACGTGGCTCGTGGGTTGGGTCACCTATGGACCACCAATTATTCATTCCTAGCCTTAAACGTAAAAACTTATTCCATTCCTTTTAAAATAATTGTAATATTTTTTTTTATGATTATATAATATAAAATTTAAAATATATTAAAATAATTAAATTTTAATTAAATTTGTACTTTTTAATATATTTATATGACATATTTTTAATTATAATTTAAATATTATAAAAATAAATTATTTAATACAGTATATTTTTTATACACTTTAAAATTTGTGCTTTATAATTGTAAAAAAAGTGTTGCAATTATTTATGTATGTTTTTGTATATATATATATATATATAAATTCCACTCAACATATGCGCACGCACACACACACACATGTATATATATAAGTTGTTAATATAATATTTTAAATTTTAAAATATATTAATAAAATTTTCAATATATAAGTTCAATTTACTTTTAAAAATAAAAATTATATGATATTAGCTTTTAAATATATAAATTTTAGGATTTTTTTATTTCTAAAATATTATTTTTTCTCAAGCATCAATATAATTTTTTATGTACAAATTAACTAATATTTTTACATAATACAATAAGAGATTATTGGAAACGTTACAATAATGAAAGGGTTAAAATTTATTAGTCTAAACAAAATCATTTCTTTTTCCTTTGTGAAATAAATGAATAGCGCATTTTTTATTCAAATAAAACAATGTAAAAGACCATCAAGATTCATGCATTAACTTATAATACATCATGAGATTTATTACAAATCTTTTAATAATTAAATAGTCAAAAATTATTAATCAATTCAGTGAGCATAGTCATTTTTATTTATGATGTGAAACAAATGATAAGAGTTTTTTGTGTGTAAGTGAAGTTTTGCAAAATAATATCTAGATTTTGTTAGATTGGACGGGATTTGATCCAATTATGTGCCTAATGAGTTATATTTAAATATGAACTACCTCCGTTCAATTTATATTGTCCTAATTTTATTTTTAATTTACCCAAGTTTATTGGTCATCTTTTCTTATTTAAATTAATATTCGTTATGGTTTTCCAATACTATTTGTAACTTTTTTATTAAAAATTATAAAGAGTTTTTTTAGAATACAAAACTAATTATTCCAATTAACTCTCTATTTCTATTTAATTTTTCTCTCTATTCACTTACTCTATAAAAGATAAAGTGCAATTTAAAGAAAAAAATATTTTCCTAATATGCGTGTATTTTGTGATTATGACAATATAAGTTGTACGTATGGAGTATTATTTATTTAACATAGGCATAATTATATATTAAATATGTAAATAATATTAATGTCGTATCTAATATATACATCTAATATTATTAATTTATAATTAAATAGATTATGTAACTTAAGTTGCATTTATTTGATGGAAAATTAGAGTATTGATTCATCAGGGTTAGTCTCATTGCTCTCTCTATATTTAAAAACATATAATTGCATCTAAAAATCTCTCTAACTATTTTCGCAAAAAAAGTCATAATACCATTTTTATGAATAGAGAAAAATAGTAAATATCACATATTTCATTATATTCTCTTCATATTTTTTTAAAAATTAATAATATATTCTGATTCATATATATTTTTATGTTTATGTATAATGATAAAATATTAAATTTGATTATGAGATCAAATTTCTAATTAAAAGATGATCTAAATGTTTGCGTTTGCGATTTGATTTTATGTATTGATTATTAAACCTGGACATGCATATAATTATTTTTATATGCCAAAGACATCCTTTTTGTTACACACGTATTCCTATTTTGTCACTTTTTACTTTTATAGTGGCTGCACACACACACACACACACACACACACACACATACATATATATATATGTGTGTGTATGTGTGTGTGTCTTTGACTGAAATTAATTTCAGATTTTGACTTTCATACGTATGAATTCTAGTCCCGACAAGCACAAAAGTTTCTCACATGCTAGACTTTTGTTTTTATTCCTTACAAAGGTATGTGATAGACTTTCGTAAGTATTAATTATAGTCACGTTTTATTAAAGTTATAAATAAAATTAAATATTTTAAAATTTATTTGAGATTATTCGGTTAGAAGTTCGATTTGAATTCGATTCAAAGTATTAATAAATAGAATATAAATATATTTTAAAATTCGATAAATTATGTGAATTTTATCAAATTAATTTTTTGTATTTATGTTCGATGATATTCGTTTAAAAATTTCAAATTACTCGAATTTAATTTATATTCGAACTTAATTCAATAATTAAATATAGTATAAATAAATTTTATTTTAAATTTATTAAATATATAAATAAAATTTAAATACATTAATATTCAATTCAATTTAGTTGGTTTACACCCATGCCTTTCACACCCACAAATACTATCGCTATCTACGTAATAACTCAAAAACGCCTGACGGCTGCAGCCCGAGGTTTCAGACTCGAGATGATCTTTTTGTCAACAAAAAATGGGAAACGTGACACAACGAGGCTGGTAGTTGGTTACCAATGGACCAACAAATTATTCGTTATTCAAGCAATTCTAAATTAATAATCGTATTAATTTTAAACATATCCTAAATTAAGATCGTAATAAATATTTATTATTGAATAAAAAAGAAAAAAAAGATAGAGAATTAACTCTTTAAAAAGATATGATAGATTAAGATAATATATAAAAATAATTATTCACCTAAAAATTTATAAATAACAATTATTTTGAAACAAATTTTTTTCTAAAAATAATATTATTTTTAAATTAAGGGAGTATTTTACTTCCTCTGTCCAAAAATTGAATATATTGCAAAAATTGAAAAATATGTTTGATTATAAAATTATTGTCTAAATTATTCTTATAGTATTATTATAATTTTAAATAGTGTGACTAAAGAGATGATCCATAATTTTGTATTATAATTTTAAATAATAGGATAATGGTTAAAGTTGTGAACTATAATACTAGAATAGTGGTTTAAATGATGAATCGTACTACTGGAGTAGTGGTTAAAGTGGTGAACCATAATATTATAGTAGTAGTTGAAAAAATAATCCATAATATTAGAGTATAATAGTTGAAGTAGAAAGTCATAATATTAGAGTATTTAATAAAGTATGAGTAAATCAGATAATTTGCATCATTAATTTTTAAATAAATAAATAAATATTGCAATAATATTAGAACAACAAGAGTACCTTATACAATATTAAGTTTTTGAAGTCGTGGGAGGAGCAAATGCTCGCATAGTCACGATTTACGTGAATATAAGTGTTTCAAAATATATATTTTTAATGTTCATTTGCTAAAAATACATATTTTAAAACAAGAATGCTTACACAAATACGCGAGTAAAAAGTGTCCACGTGCTTTTGCTTCTAAATTTTTTTGTTTAACACGTATTTCCTCCATTCAATTTTTAAATTTGTCATTTGTATGTTCTCCGAAGCATGTAAAATTACACCCAAACATCAAATATAAATTCGTTATTTTTCATCTTTTTGCTCATAATAAATTTTCAAAAAAGTATGGCAAGAAATGTCAATTAATTAGAGAAAACATAACTTGCATATCTTAATCAATGTGTATTAGCTTAAAACGTCAATTAAAAATGAAATCATATTAATTTGCAAATTATTATTTAAAAAATTAACCAAAAAACAAAACAGTCGACTAATCATATCACTTACGCAACCAAATGAAATTCTTGACACAAGTAAAGGGAAACATAATGCATACATTTATCTTCTATTCTTTACACCTATACCCTTTTATTATCACAAAAAAGCAAAAACGAAGTCAGACAAAGCCGGTAAAACTGCAAGGCTGTTTAAATTAGTACACCTCATACATTATTAAGAACTTTCTAATCCTAAAATTTTGGTACCTCATACATTGTACTAATTACTCCGTATGGAAGGTACACTAAGACTAATTTTAAGATTAAAAAGTGCTTAATGTATTACAAAAAGTTAAAAAATAGTCCAATATCATTCATCATGCCCAAACCTAACAAGAACCTGATGATTACTAACATCCGGATAGGTGTATTCATCACACCGTTGAAGCAGCTCAAATGGGAAAAACTGCGCATAATTCAGCTGTAGTTACACCTGAAACACGAAGATTCATGAAAGTATCAACGATATGAGTTTGATAAAGATTACAGTTACAGTGGTTAGATTAAGCAAAACTAATATGGAGCGAAGCTAGATCGACCTTGCATCGAGTCAAATAAGTTGTACAATAGCAGCTACCCGCAAAGCTCGATTTTGGAGAAGATCACTTAGCTCGTCGAATAATAAAGCTGTACGCCAACCCCATCCTTTGGGCGCTTTTGGTAGAAGTGTTCCATTTTGTTTAAAGCTTCCAAACACCATCACTTCTCTCTTGGATGGACAAATCAGCTGGCCAGAGAAGGAATGGGTGATTAGCATACAAAAAGATTACACAAATTTTTAATTTTAATTTTAATTTTTTTGAGACAAGATTCTAATTTACTTTTTTATTGTTAGTGTTCACTTGATTACCTGATAACGAGCAGTAACCTTTTCACGAGAATCCACATACATATGAACCTGAAAAAAAAAAGCCGGAAATGTAATCTTTGATAGATGTTAACGTGTAATAGCAAAACGTAGTCTCAATACAAAGGTTCTGCAAAAGTTAGATTAAACTCAAGCTTGAAGCCTATGTTTTGCTAACAATCATCAACAAACATCACAAGGAACTTTTTTTTTTTAAAGCGAAAAATTACAGCAAATGTAATAATCACGGCAACTGTAACTTACAAAATCCGAAAACAAAGGTTTATACTGTAAGTCTGTATCAATTAGCTTAAAGTGTGTATCTAATGAAATCCTTTGAGTTCAGGCCTTAATTGTAACAATGACTTAAGGCAAGAAAGGCCACCAATACTGGATGACAGGTAGAAACTATGATTCCAATTCTACCACCAGTTTCAGTCCAAACAAATCTGAAATTTTTATGTCACAGATCCGAAATTGCCATTTGAGGAGATAAATTGTTAAATTTTTAATTGCATTATCATTGCGAACATCAGTTCTTGACTGCAAAGTGCAAATCAATCAAGTTCTAATAGACTAAATTATGATTCGATTATATAGAAGAAGGCTGACCTTTCTAAGCGGATCAATACTCTCCGCCTTACGTCGATGAAGAAATAATCCTGGAATAATATAACAGACGGTATAAATAAAGAGGCAATAAAATTTCTAGTGACCTCGATAAACAAAATAAATTGCTTCTAAAATTAAATGCTCAATCTTTAGAAACATTACCAAGAGTTCGGCGTCCTTGAGGGTCTTCATCATTAAAAGCCTGAACACTGACCTATATAATTCAACAGATAATATCAATCCATATGGTACGATATAAGACAATCATGAGAAATGGAAACTCTATTCAAAATCATTAAATTTATGCATAACCAGCGTCCTTTACACACCTTCCACAAGGAACCTGCATAAAATACTTCTGGAGAGTGCTTCACTTGGCCATCACTAAGCCTGTGCACATCTTCAAATTCAACCCTGTAGAACCAGTAAATAATAGTTGATAATCAATGCTTCTAGCAGCTGAAGAACATAAGCCAAAGGTAGTAATTCATAATGATTGACCATTAGAAGTAACAGAAAGACTGATTTATGCTACTCGACTACATGTCCAATAATGATAGTTTTTCAACTGCCAAGTGCCAGGCAATAGTGCGGGAAATAGTAAATTCTTGTTTTTTAGAGCAGTAAGTCCAGAAGTTGAAGAAGTTAGCTCAATATAACCAGATTCATCTACAAATGGGGGAAACTGAAGCAAATCATGAGAACTCAGTATTCTAAAATTGAATGTGTGGCCTGGTTGCTGTTTAAATCAATTCAAGACCTAATTTCTGGGAAAATGAAGAATAAAGATCAAGCACAGTGATCATCCCCATCTACCCAGTGTTGAAGCATACTTTTAACAAAAAAACAAAAGTAGTCATGTACTCCCCCTGTTCCACAAAAGGAGTCATATTTAGAAAATTCAATATATTTTCGTTCCAGGTTTATTAGTGAAACGAGGAATATTTACTTTCACGGCAGTGACATGATAATGTAATTGTCATTGTGAGGACGTTACGTCATTTTATACTATCATCAATCAAAAGAAAACTCCTTTTCAGGAACAAACAAATTTGACAAATGAGGTAATAGTAAATAGGATAGTTGGAACAGAATTTGCTCCATACAGCATCTGCCGAAATATGGAACTGCTAAATTTGGCGAGAGTAAATATAGTAAGTAAGCCAGACAAAAGGATAACTTACGAAAAGCGAAAGGGAGGGAAGTGACTTAAAGGTGTTTTCATGTCCAACGATATAGAACTGTTTGCATTCTCCCACTCGATTCCCATAGCCTGGTCTGGCGAGTCCAGCATCTGCACAGGTATACCACTGGTACTAGAAGCACAGCCTGAATGACCAACAAGTCTGCTCGGCATATCCGTTTCGTAACCCCTCTCCATTTGCTCCCCATGAACACTAGACATGTTGCTTGCTCCTTGGCTGAGCCCAACCAAAGCGGTCAACCCATCCCCAGCCATATCCCCATTATGATCAGCTCTATTCTCTGTGTCGTCATTACCAAGTGACTGTTGACAGCTTCGGTTGCCCATGCCAAACGGAACACGGGAAAACACAAAACGTGTAGGAGGCCAAGCCGCTGTGGGAACAAATGTAGTTCCGCGTCCAATACCAGCTAGCCCATCGATAGGCCCTCCTCTAACATGCACTCTCACGGGCCTAAACAGCCCACTACCATCACCTTGAGCAGAATCAGTGACGTATACATTTCCCATATTGCTCTGTGAGATATTCTGATCATGCTCTTGTATGTAATAACCAGAGGCAGTAGCGCCACGTGAAAATCCAAATGGCTGCCTACATGCGCATGCCATGCTCACAAGACAGCAGTTTTTGCAAGTGTCAGCACCGATTTCTAGCACTCGCTGGCTCAGAAGCATCTACAAGATACCCACAAAGTTAGAGAGAGAGAGAGAGCATTCCTATAAAACTCAAAATGAGAAAAGAAAGGAGAAAAATTAAAAAAACAAATAGAAGTTTACTGCAACGTAATAGTTTCAAATACACACCTGCAGCCAAAGACTATCATTCACAGCTTTGCCAGGGAACCCCAATTCTTCGAGCTGCTTTCTCACATTTAACAGTGCCTCAAAAGTCATGTTAGAATATAAAAGAGAACCTCCTTCAAAAATATTGACAAATGCATCATATTCTTCTCCGCTCAGCCCACAAATCCCTTTTGCACAGGTTTTCACATCTCTTCGGCCCACAATTCTACCACCCCATGATAGAGGAGGCATGCCACATCTTCCCCATTCACTGGACATAAGCCCATCACAAGTAGAGCTCACGGAGGTGCAGGGCCTTTGGTCCCCTGTGAGCCAACTGTTATCGTTCAATTGGTAGCACGGACCTTCTTCAGACGGCCCTTCCATGGCCGCACCATCGTTCCCCAGCACATTTGCTCTGACACCGGTTGAGATGTCGAGATACGAACACGTGGACCTCATTTCAGACGTATACGGAAAGTTGTTATTTGAGGAAGCCCTTTCGATGTTGCATTGAAATCTTGGCTCAAAATTTGATTGAGTGCATGCAGCCTGTTGCAATTGTTGTTTCGACTCGAGGACCCCACTTTGGGAGTCGATTACACTGTCTGCCAGCTCAACCAAAATGTTATAGGCTGTATTTTGGTCTTCAAGGTCATCTTTTACTCTTAGACTCTTTAGCTCAGATTCCAGAATTTTAACAGAGCTGTCATTGTTCAAGTTTTTCCCCTTCGTGTTATGAAAATCGGAATGAGTACGTATTCCAATCTCGGGACTGGAACTACCTTCCTTGGTATGTTCTGCCTTACAAGATGCACCTTTGGCGAGGAGAGTGTATAATGCCAATTCAAACCTTAATTTTATGAAAAATTGGTTGTTATCCAGCTGTACAACTTACAACTTGTGATTCGCAATTACTCCCTCCATTCCCGGGAAAAAAAAAGAAAAAAAAGAAAAAAAAAAGAGAGAGATTGTTATTGAAATCCTAAAGTCAAAACTCCAAATCCTAAATTTCTAAATAACATGAATCAATTGTGAACAATCTAAAATTTTTTAATCATTAAAACATTTGTTGTTTTCAAGCATTTAGTGAATCACATCACTAATTGATCCTTAAAATTCAAAAACAATCTCTTTTGTGGAACAAAGGGAGTATTTTTTTTCCCCAATAAAAAAAGAAATTATACTAATAGAAAGAGAGGAAACATGAGACTGGATGGACAAGAAATCCATTCTTACATAAAATGAAAAACAAAAAATACATTTTATTTGGAGAGAGATACCCAGAATGCTCCTTACCGTTTCTCTTCACACGGTACCCAAAGTTCATTTGAGGTCAGCAACGCGTGCAAAGTTTGAGAAGAAAGTTTTGGAAGAACCTGTTTGATGAAAAGCATAGAATGCAGATTATTTGAAATTTCTACACTTTCAATAAAGCATAACACATAAACATTTAAGCAGGTAATAAGATTTCGATCCATCTACCTCTCTCAACTCCAAGGCACCACTCTGACAAAGATAGCCCCAGCAGGCATTTCTAACACGTTCACCATGAATACCATAATCTTGGCCCTCTGCAAACATCTAGGTTATAAATGTAATTAGTCAAAGGACTGCAAACATGAGCTAATACGAAAATAAATATATATCCACTTAGCCAGCAATCACTTTAAACCTGATATGCTAAGAAGTTTGAAGTCCACAGTTCAGATATAATGAAGTCAGTGCAGATTGCACATAAATCCTGCATGGAAAAATGTTCAAGATGACTTCTCCAAAACTATGTTAAGAAACCTTGGCTAAAGAGAGTAAACCTACACAGTTTCAGGAGAAGTAAAGCCATTTTATTAAAAATAGAAGGAAAAAATAAAATGTATATTTGTTAAATTTTATAGATCTTAGGTGATATAATCAATAAGTAGATCATCCAAACTCAGTTCAATGTACTTGTAGCCCATTACAAACTTAAGATACCTGAAGGTCAAGAAAGGATGCAGCTGCAAGAACACGGAATGCATTATTATCATTAAGCTTAGGGTGATGTCCGTAAAGGTATGCCAAAGCTATTGCAATTGCCTCCCCGTTGACATTGTTATCATCCACATGCAAAGCCAAAATCGGAGCATTGGCTTCTCTCCATGGTCCATGAAGCATGTTTCTGCAGGCACATTATATATCAGCATTTAACAAAGAGTGCACTAGTTTAGTAAGTGTCTCCACCAAACATAAACAAAATTATCAAAAACAAATTGTACTCGATAACTGGCAAAATATTCTTATATTAAAAAAAATTACTTAAAAAATAGAATATACAAGAAAAGGGAACAAGGAGTCCACTCTCAGCTTTTAAAAGGAGATTAAGAGAACTCAATTCATTGGAGGACAACACATATATCTGTTGATATTATAAATTGTGATCCTTGCAATAAAAGTTTTAGAACTAAATTCTGCAAAAATATATAAAAAATAAATGAGATTAGGTTATTTCCATTAAAATTCCATTAGAGCAGTGAATTCTTAGTTCACAAGCATGAAATCAGTATTTGTCATTCAACAATTATAAAAACCTCCCTCAAACACTTGATTCAACAATTATCACAACCTCCCTCAGACAAATGATTTACATTGTATAGTAATTGAAAGAGTTATATACAACATATCTCAAAATTAAATCAGATAAATTGGAGTATTATCAAAAAAAATTAGATAAACTATACATGAGGAACTCTTTAACGAAATTATAACAAAGAAACAACAATATTCAGATTATTAATATATAAAAAGAGTAAAATGAAGACCTGAAGTAAGAGCTCCGGGAGAGAATGAGACGGTGGAGATGATAGGTGGAGCCCATGGCCTGAACGACGATATCAGAGAAGGAGCCGTTATTGAAGCCTTCTAATTGAATATGATCACACAGAGAGGTCAAGTTACAATCCAGTGCACGAAGCTCTCCGCTGCTCCGGTCGTTATCGGAGTGTTGCTGCGATGGCTGTCTCGTTATTTCCATTCCTCCGCCGTACGTTCTCTGCTGCTGCTTAGGGTACTGTGCAGATGCTTCCATCTCTATCTATCGCTTTCTCCCTCTAGAGTTTTTCTAACTACTGTGAGAAAATGTGGATCGACGCCATTATCGAAGGTTGGGATGAAGATAATTTGGCCAAAAATCGAAGACGTTCACTTTTCTATTTTTGTACGGTAAATTAAGATTTCTATCTGAAAGAAAAAAATTGAGAATGCGATACTGGTATCATTCCGAGTTTCTAGATTCTGACTCCTCAACCCGGGTCCGTTCTCAACCGTCGGCTACTTTGCCGGATCGAACTCTGATCATATAACCCGACCCAGTAGCCAGTGGTTTAGTTGTTCTCCTTTTTTCATTAAAAAAAATTTCTGCTCCCTTTCTATTTTATAAATAAATATTAAAGATAATAATATAATAAAATTATTTTAATAAGTACATTGTCAACATATTACCACTAAATTTCAAACAATATCTATTTCTAAAGAATATTTTTTTATAATATTGTTCTTATCAATGGATCACATAAAAATAAAAAAAATATTAAAAAAAATTGATATGACATAAAGAGATAATAAAAATAATTATATGATAAAAATATTATCATAAATTATTTATTTTGAGAAACAAAAAAATACTTAAATTTATTTATTATAACAGAAGGAGAATTATTTATTTTAAAAATAACATTTAATAAATATTATATCATTCGTAAAATTAAAGATATTTTAGAAAAAGATAATTTTTTAAAATTAACTATTTAATTGCAATTTTATTATAAAAAATATTTATTAAATAATTTATTTTAGAAAATATGAAAAAATATATATATATAATTTTAAAACATAATAACAACAAATAATTATTTTTAATTTTAGAATTGAGATAACATTCATTTATAGTCTAAATGATCTCATTTGCTCTTCTTTTTTATTTTTTTTTTCCTTTTTTCATCTGGAAAGAGAGTATTATGTGATATATCCATTAATTAAAAAAAATAACATCCTTCTTGAGTTTAAATTTCTTTTTCAACTAAATTTAAATGAATAAATAAAAAGTTCAGATCACATAATTGAAAAAATAAAATAAAATTCGACCAGATTACTTCAATCGTCACATTAACTTCAACCACCACATTCGCCCTGGTGAGAACCCGAACCTAAAGATTTGGTAGTATTCTGGTTTCGTTGGACTCAGAACGGAGACTACAGGCCACAGCCCTGCTTCACTCCTCCCTCGCTCATTTCAGTCAGATAAACCCCAAACTCAACCATTCTCATATCAGTACCAGCTACTCGGCCTCTGAAGATTCATATGGTTGGTCATTCTTTTTTTTTTTCTGCAATACAGATATCTATGTAAAGTTATGCAATATAGATTGATAGATATTAGGAAATTAAACTTGAAATGGATGCGTGTTCACAAATTTTCAGATATCAAACAGGTTTTGAAATGGTTGTTTGCAGAAAATAGGGATATGAATAAACTTTTATTTATTTATTAGATATTTAGTTGGTTATTAGATTTTAACCAGCTGATTCCCTTGAACAAATGGATGAGAAGATGATTACAGTACATTTCTCAACTATAGGATGCTATAATGGACCAGCTCGTTCCCTAAACTTACTAGGCTCCATAGTTCTCCACTCGTAATGCCGGAAAGCTGAAAACTTGTTCCATTTTGTTATTTAAAATTGGAACTCTCCCTAATCACAGAGGGAAGAAAAAGAACAGTAGATGGTTATTAAGTTTGGTGCTTTATGGGTTATTTGTTTAGTTTTCTTATATTTGATCAATGGTTCTACTGAAAACACATCCATTATTCTATACATCCTATCAACAGTTCTTCTGAATTTGCATAATTTACTGCGTGTTTGCTTGATTATCCACTCCTCTGGTATTTAGTATTTACGGCATCCCTAATATTGATAAAATGCTCAAATGTACTTATTACAGATCTGGGGAGCAAATTGCATAGAAGCAGCAGACTACGATGAAGACACTCTTAAGCAGCCGAGGTAAAATTTAGTGCATAATTTCTCTTTTCTGCTGGAGTAAGTAATTTTTGTTTTAGGGCTTATTCTTCCCCCTTCTTTTTTCTTGCTAAATAGTATTTTTCCTCTTTCTGGTTTGCATTTCTACCACTTCACCTATAGCTCCATGTATGCACAAAAGAGTTCTTTTGTTGGTTGAAGAGATCTACTTAAACCAAAAGTGTTTTATGAGGTCTCAAGTTATCAAATAAGTAGAAGGACAATTGATATTTGATCTTTTTATCTGCAAACCTGAACGCGAAATCACACCAAAAGCACCCACAAGACCACAAGAAGACAGGAAAATGACCCCCTATCTTGAAGGAAATGAGAGGACAACTCCTCTTCTAAGGGCATTTTATTTATCCACAATTGTAGTTTGGGAGGATTTCTCATTGTCCACTTATCATTTTTTAATCCCTCTAATCTAATAAAATCTTCTGCTTCTATTAGTAAATAAAGAAATAAAGTAGATCTCGAATTTTACGATAGACGCTGTAAGGAATGATGATGTGATAAGGAAGCGAATGTGACTGATTAAGTTTGGTGCAGGCAACCAGTTGGTTTCTTTTATTTTGGCCTGCAGTAGCATACAATAGACATACATGGTTGTTGATGTTTTTCTCGTTTTCCATCTGTTCCCCCTATTCTATGAAGTACATCTTTTTATTTTTTGCTTTTTATTTTATTTTTTAAATCATCTGGTGCAAGAATGGTTACATTTCTGACTTTCATACTTTTCGGTGTTGCAGGCATAATATTTTACTATGGTCCAAAATGTCCCCACATATGTACATCTATTAGCAGATTATCATCCTCATATAATGGGCCTTCCGCTTTCGAAGGACGAGCAGTTTCTGATGGCAATGGTCAAGAAAATTCAATTAAAGTAGAGGGTGTAAGACAAGGAGTTAACAATGTGTGTCAGATCCTGGAAAGTGGGCCTTGGGGACCTTCCATGGTGAATGCTTTATCCTCATCTGATGAAAAACCTAATACAGAACTGGTTATTGCTGTCTTGAGGAGGCTGAAAGATGCCAATCTAGCAGTAAACTATTTTAGATGGGCTGAAAGAGTAAATGACCAGGCCCATTGTCCTGAAGCATACAACACACTTCTCACGGTAATGGTAAGGAGTAAAGCATTTGATAATCTGGAACAAATTTTGGAGGAGATGAGTTTAGCGGGATTTGGCCCTTCTAATAGTATATGTGTTGATTTAGTTACCGGTTGTGTTAAGCATCAGAAACTAAAAGAAGCGTTTGATATTATTCAAACCATGAGGAGATTTAAATTTCGCCCTGCCTTTTCAGCTTATACAACTCTAATCGGTGCTCTATCTACAGTACATGAAGCTGACATCATGCTCACACTATTCCATCAGATGCAAGAACTGGGTTATGAAGTAAATGTGCATTTATTCACAACTTTGATTCGGGTATTTGCCATTACAGGCCGGGTTGATGCTGCGCTTTCCCTTTTGGATGAGATGAAAAGCAACTCTTTTGAAGCTGATATAGTTCTCTACAATGTGTGTATAGATTGCTTCGGTAAGGTTGGTAAGGTGGATATGGCTTGGAAATTTTTTCACGAGATGAGAACATGTGGCCTCATGCCTGATGATGTCACCTATACCAGCATGATTGGAGTACTCTGTAAAGCTAATAGACTGGATGAAGCCGTGAATATATTTGAGGAGATGGAGGTAAACAGGAAAGTCCCATGTGCATATGCATATAATACGCTTGTCATGGGTTATGGATTGGCTGGAAAGTTTGATGAAGCATATGAATTACTGGAACTTCAAAGACAAAAGGGGTCAATTCCAAGTGTGATTGCGTATAATTGTATCCTTACTTGCCTTAAGAAGAAAGGGATGATTGATGAGTCTCTAAGGGTATTCGAGGAAATGAAGAAAGACGCAATGCCCAATATTTCGACATATAATATTCTCATAGACATGCTCTGCAAGGCGGGAAAACTCGAGGCTGCTTTGGAGATTTGTGATTCCATGAAAGCAGCCGGCTTGTTTCCCAACGTATTGACTATGAACATAATGATTGACCGACTTTGTAAAGCTCGAAAGGTTGACGAAGCTTGTAAAATATTTAAAGGAATGGATACTAAAGTTTGTACCCCCAATGCCGTTACATTCTGTTCTTTGATAGATGGCTTGGGCAGACATGGCAGAGTGGACGAAGCTTACGGAATTTATGAACAGATGTTAGATTCTGATTGGGTCCCAAATGCTATTGTCTACACATCCCTAATTAGAAACTTTTTCAAGTGCGGGCGAAAGGAGGATGGTCACAAAATCTACAAAGAAATGGTTCGGCAAGGCGTTTCTTCAGATCTAATTCTCCTCAATACCTACATGGATTGTGTTTTTAAAGCCGGTGAAACTGAGAAAGGCCGAAGTTTGTTTGAGGAAATTAAAAAACAAGGTTTCACCCCAGATGTGCGGAGTTATTCTATACTGATGCATGGGCTTATAAAGGCAGGTTTTTCCCGTGAAACATATGAGTTATTTTATAAAATGAAGGAACAGGGGTATGTTTTGGATACCCTTGCCTATAATACCGTTATTGACGGATTTTGCAAATCGGGCAAAGTCAACAAAGCCTACCAGCTGCTTGAGGAGATGAAGGTCAAGGGCCACCCACCCACTGTGGTTACATATGGGTCGGTAATAGATGGGCTTGCCAAAATCGACAGGCTTGATGAAGCTTACATGTTATTTGAAGAAGCAAAAGCTAAAGGAATAGACTTAAATGTTGTGGTGTATACTAGTCTTGTTGATGGATTTGGAAAGGTGGGTAGAATAGATGAAGCTTACCTAATCATGGAAGAGCTGATGCAAAAAGGGCTTTCACCAAATGTTTACACATGGAATTGCTTACTCGATGCGCTAGTGAAGGCAGAGGAAATTAATGAAGCCCTAGTTTGCTTTAATTCAATGAAGGACTTGAAATGCTCTCCGAATGTCGTTACGTATAGCATTCTCATAAATGGGCTTTGTAGGATTAGGAAATTCAACAAGGCGTTTGTGTTTTGGCAGGAGATGCAGAAGCTAGGTTTCAAACCGAACTATATTACGTATACCACAATGATCTCTGGACTTGCAAAGGCTGGGAACACATTTGAGGCTAGTGGGCTTTTTGAGAAGTTTAAGGCCGGGGGAGGTATACCTGATTCCGCTTGTTATAATACCATGATTGAAGGGTTAAGCGTATCGAATAGGGCAGAAGAAGCGTATAAACTATTTGAGGAAACTAGGTTGAAGGGCTGTAATATATATACCAAAACTTGTGTGATTCTTTTGGATGCATTGCACAAGGCGGAAAATCTTGAGCATGCA
The DNA here is from genome assembly GCA_032359685.1 of Pittosporum tobira. NCBI lineage: Eukaryota > Viridiplantae > Streptophyta > Magnoliopsida > Apiales > Pittosporaceae > Pittosporum > Pittosporum tobira. Next base: position 21,354 of record JAUMHB010039554.1, on the reverse strand, counting down.
GCAATTGTTGGTGCTGTTTTAAAGGAAACAGCTAAGTCTCAGTATGCCTCAAGATCTTTTTAGGCAATTGCTGTACGCATAAGTGACGACTTTGGAAAGATTAATCAAATTTTGTACTTTTCTTTTTCTTTTTTTTTTTCAATCAAAAAAAGGACTACTTTGGGAGAAGATTGTGTTTCTGGTTAACTCTCCCATGCTGTCGTACATCTAATACCAGTTGACTTAGAAGGCTGGCATAATGGCCTCTGTGAGGCCCATTCCATTAGCTTGGCCCATCCCATTAGCTTTACTTGCATCAGCTTCTACTCAGATATTCTCCTCTGTTGATTAGCTCCCATGATAGAGACGTATGTATCTTCTTCGAAATGGCATCTTAATGAACGAATTGGTCGACATGAAAATGTACAAGCTCCTTACATGAGCCTTTTGATGACATCATAAACAGGTATTTAAATGTCTCCGATAACTAGCTCCTGTGCCAATAGCAGTGGTTGTGGTATGAGGTTTTGTTCATGTATGTCTGTCATTAATTAATAAATATATATGTGTCCTTTGTACATGGTTTTATTGCCCAAAACATACCGAGGTAATTTGTAATTCTACTAAATCATGGGGCCCCATGTATGTAACAACTGCATGGCCTGCATTTTTTTTTACCTGTAAATTGTGCTACCTTCTGTTTTACTCGAGAACCAAAAATCTTGAAATCCTGCCGTTGAGCGTGTTTCGTATATGTACGGCCTGTATATCACCATCATCCCATTTTTCTGTTGCCTCAGTAAGTTGAATTGTTAGTAATGTGTTTGGGGTAAGTTTTTGTTGATGCATTTTGTACAATTCTCTTGATTCTACTATGATGGAAGGTCGTCAGCATTTGACACATCTTCAAGTACTTCTATGCAATGACACTGACAAGAAGTTCGATCTGGTAGGAGAAATGGATTACATTTCGTTTCCATTATATCTAAAAGTTTATGAATGCATTTGAAAAATGAGATTTGCTGAGATGTGGTGATGATGCGTGAACACAGAGCTGTGCTGGTGCAAGTCGAGTAGAGTAAAATTCCTCTATCGCGGTCGCAGCTGCATCTAAGGATCGAGCACATAGCTGCAGATTGTGTCTCAAAGTTGATACTATTCTTTGAAGTAACTTGGTTACAGTTGATCACTTGATGTTTAACTCTAGCAATCTATCACCAAAAAGAGGGAAAAAAAAGAGTAAAAAATCTTACAATCTAACGGATGACCTGATATCTTTATTACTTGTGTTTTGTGTATTTTAGGAGCCTGAAGAAGTATATGGGGTGGTCATTTCATTGATGCAAGTGTGTGCAAATTTGTTGAATGAAGATAGGCTCCTGGAGATAAGAGAATGAGCAGAAAGAAGACGTTTTTCTGTCATGAACTTGTGGTTTGTCCCAACTAGATTCTAATATCCACTAAAATTAAAGAAAAGAAGAGGCGCGAGCATGTGTTCACATAGTTACTTACGTGAGTATGAATATTTTAATATATATTTTTAACAATTTGATAGTAAAACGTACATTGTTTAAAGTATTTATGTTTATGCAGTTGCGTAAGTATTTGTTCATCTCCCGCTCTCTCAAAATTAAATTATATTGGAAGTCATTCTATAATCTTTCCTTTTATCTGGAATTTCTTAATTTGTGTAATGTGTTGGTGATCATAAATGAAAATACTAAATATTCTGGCATCTAAATTGATTTGACAAATACAAGCAATAAAAATATAAAATAGTTTTAAATTTTATGATAATAACGATGTATTATTGTGAGAAGGTCGAAAATTTTGAATAGGAGGATATATCAAAATCTCATCATAAATTTTCAATTTGAAAAGTTTTGTAGCAAATATAAATTTTTTTGCTGGTATTAGCAAACTCACAATTCAATCTTATATCAAGTATTAGTTCACATACGAACAATTAATTTTATAATAACGGATATGAAAACTTCAAGTTTAATCAATTAAATAATTAAAAAATAAAAAATAACTTAGGAAAACTCAGTTTGAGGCAAGCAGATACATGGTTTTGAATTTTTATTTTTAAGTATATTTATAATCAATTTTAACAATTGGCCGCCACCCATAGACTGATGACAAACAATATAAACTCTCACACACACACCCGTATAATAATTAAATTTGTTGGGATATTTCAATGTTAATTTTGGTTTTAATAATGACAAATATGCATGGACTAATACATTTGTAAGATGTCTCAGGAAGTATATATATATGACGCAATATGTATAGAGAACAACATACAATCACAAGCAATTCAACGATACAAGAAATTCAATGATCATGCAATAATGAGAAAGCAATATTTTATTTCAGAAAGATGATTCAAGCTTGGAGTATTGAAGACTAGATTAGAACTAGTCCCCTTCATATGAATTTTTGTGTAAGTGTTCTTTCTATGATCCAAATGGTGCAAACTTAACTTAAAAAAATATTTTTATTTTATTATTAAAATATTTTTCCTTGAAGTATATTTTTATCTTTCATAAAAATAATATTACTTATTATTCTCATATATTGAAATATATTATATATAGTAAATATTGTTTTCATATGAAAAAGATTTTATAGCTGTTATTGAAAGATTTTATGGCTATTATAAAATGATTTTATAATTGTTATAGAAATATTTTATTGTCGTTATAAAAAATTTTTATGACCATTATAAAAAGATTTTATAACCGCTATTAAAAGATTTTATAGCCGTTGGAAATATTTTCTTCGGCCTATATAAACCAATTCTCTTCTCATTTTTAAATGAATCAACGAATCAAGAGAGATAGTTTTTAAGAGCCAAATTTACTTTATTCCTCTATATTTCTTCTCTCCATATATTATTTTTATATATCTATTTTGAGATAAATTTTTCTACATCTTAGAT
>JAUMHB010039554.1:6180-18328 GCA_032359685.1 Pittosporum tobira | reverse complement strand
ACTGTATTCATATGCTTGATAATTTCGTTCCTTATATTACTTGTTGTATGTTTTAATTTTTATTAAAATTTTTCTTCAAAATCAAAAAATAATAATAATAATCTATTTAAACTATTTTTAAATTATTATTTTATACCAACAAAACTCAACTGTTATTTATAAAACATACATTAATTCTATTAGAGTTCAAACCTCTTGCCGCTCCGTTATAAGAGGGTAGGTGGTACAATTGGGGTACTGAGTTTGGTTTTATCTTTTTCAACAAGAAAGAAAATACAAAGTTTGAGCTGACGTGCTAAAAAAAACCAACCAAACACCCTCCAAAAAGTTATCCCTAACCTTATCCAAACTATTCCTATTCGTGTGTAGGGTAAAAAAGAACACCCTGTAACTTCTCTCACCGGACCAAAACCCCAATATCCTTGCACCGCAACAGCAGGATGCCACGAGCCAGACAGCCTCAGAAAGAATAAACAGCAAAAACAAAAATCTTAGATAAACCCAAAATGAAACCCTAACCATCATTTCCAAAGAAAAACACCCACCTTTGTTTGTCTTTTCACACTCTACTTTGTCATCCGTTTGGGTATCAGTGTATTACTAGTAGCATTTCTTCAGAAAGAAAGAGCGCATGTCAATGGACTCACTTTCGAAGCTTTCCAAATCAACAGGTTCTTCCTCTTTTCCTATAAGGGCTCCTCTTACAGTTGATTCTGATTCTGATTCTGATTATGACTCTGAATATTCAACCAATGCTCAAAAGAATATTAAAACAAGAAGCTTTAGTAGTGATAATAGTGGGTTTGAGTCTGACGGGTATTTGAGTGGTGACAATGAATTTGATACTGCAACCATGATGCCATTTGTTGCACACCCAGATGAAATTTGTCAAGAAACTAGTGTTAATGAGGAATTTGTTGCTAGACCTTTTTTGACTGACCCAGATGAAGAAATTATTGAAGAGACTAGTCATGTTGAGGAATTTGTTGTTTCTAGGCCTTTTGTGTCAAAACCAGTTAGAATAATCATAGAGGATAATGTTAATGTTGCTTCTAGAACTTTTGTGGCTAATACAAATGAAGAAAGCTTTACCACTCCCTCAATAGAGGAGGATGAATATGACCGTGGTATTGAAAAAAAGGTCATGGATGCTAAAGTTTTGCGACTGGCAAAGGCGGTTATGCCACCGATTGCCCAGTTATCCGGTCATAGTGACGAAGATTCTGTTGGGAGTGTGGTTGAGGAAGATGATGGATTTTCGGGTGTGGTTAGGATTCCAAGTTCCGGGATTTTAGAGAATCTCACTGCCCCTAAAGTTCAAGTCTTGGGAGTTGAAGAGGGTGATCAAGACGAGTCACAGTTTGAGGCTGCCGTAGAATCTGAGGTTGTGGAGAACTCGATTTTGGGACAAGTTCCGAAAGGAAATTTGGGTTCTGATGAGTTTCTGGGTGTCATTAAGGTTCCAGGTTCTGGGAATCTAGAGAAGCTCAATGCCCCTAAAGTTCAAGTTTTGGGAGTTGAAGTGGGAGATCAATATGAGTCACATTTTGAGGGTGTTGTAGAATCTGAGGTTGTTGAGGACTCAATTTCGAGTCAAGTTCTGAATGGACTTTTGGATTGTGATGAAGAAAAGGTTATTGTTGAAAATGACTTTGTTAAAGATTCCATCCCAGTTGGATTGGTTGATCAGTCACAGTTTGAGGTTGTCGTAGAATCTGAGGTGGTTGAGGACTCAATTTCTGGACAAGTTCTGACTGGGCTTTTGGATTGTTATGAAAAAACAGTTATTGTGGAAAAGAACTCCGTTATGGATTCTATTTCAGCTGGATTGGTTGAAGGCAAGAATCCCGATGTTACAGATGAGGACTCAATTCCGGGACAATTTCTGGAAGGGCTTTTGGGCTGTGATGAAGAAAAGGTTATTACTGAGGACTCTGGTAGGGATTCCACTTCAGTTGGACTGGTTGAAGATGAGGATCCTGATGCTAGGGATGACTCAGTTTTGGGCCAAGTTCTGAATGGCCATTTGGGTTACGATGAAGAAAAGGTGATTGATGAAAAAAACTCACTTGGGGATCCCCTTTCAGCTGGATTGGTTGAAGACGAAGTTACTGGTGTTATAAACGAAACAATATCCAAGTCTCCAGTGGAAAGTGAAGTATCCATTTTATTGGAGAATTTGGAACTGGATGAGAATGTCAAGTATTTGGGTGAAGAAATTCAAGCACTTAAGAATATGGAAACGTTGCCTGAATCATATGAAAAAAATAGTATGAATTCAGCTTATTATGCTCCTTTAGAATGTGATTCTATACATGGCAAGGAATTGGTGGAAGGCGGTCAAGTTGCAGGTACTGGAGACGATGAAGTAAAGTCTGTTATATGTCTAGCTATTGATTCTCCGTCTCCCGAAGTAGATGAGGATGCGGGCCCCACAAACAAAGCTGATGTCGTTGTTGATGAAATGCAGTTGGAAGCAAATGCTAATAGAATTATAGATGAGGAAAGTGTTTCTGACGTACAAGGGGAAGAAATCCTTAACCTAAGTGAAGATGTTGCTTTAATTTCTAATATTATAAATTTTGCAAAGGAAGAATCTGCAAAAGTAGATAAAAATCTCCAACTTTGTGCAGAATGTGCGAATAACCAAACCTGTGAAAACAATGATGATGATGATGATGTCACTGAGAGCATAATTGAGCGAGAAACTGATTCACCAAGAAGTACAGAAGGCGGTCTGATGGAGAATGAGTTGCATGTCAAGTCCGATAAAAGTGAAGGAGATTGCAATTTGGTTAGATTAAACGAAGGGGAAGAATGTCCTAATACAATACAACAATTAAGAGTGAGATATTTAGAGTTTGTACAGCGACTAGGCCTGTCCCCTGAAGATCCTATAGCTTCACTGATTTTGCGCCAGCTGGATCTTGCTTCAACGTCGATTTCGATTCGTGGGTCCAGCCCCAAATCTGCTGAAAGGGTCCCCAACGAGAACGGTTCAAACTTTTCTTTGAATATCTTGATTATTGGGAAATCTGGAGTTGGAAAAAGTGCAACAATAAATTCTATTGTTGGTGAAGAGAAAGCTGTGATTGATCCATTTGAACCTGCTACAACTTCTGTGAAAGAGATAGTGGGCACAATATACGGGATGAAGGTTAGAATACTAGATACACCTGGTTTCGTACATTCTCAGAAAAATCAATCAGAAAACAAGAAAATCTTGGAGTCTATAAAGAGATTTACGAAGAAATGTCCTCCAGATGTTGTTCTTTATGTTGATAGGTTGGACATGCAAACCACAGACTTCACCGATATCCCATTGTTAAGATTAATAAACAGTTTTCTTGGTCCATCAACTTTGCGAAATTCTGTTATCACCCTGACCCATGCTACTTCTAATCTCCCAGATGAGCCGTGTGGGTCCCCCTTAAGCTATGATGCGTTTGTTGCTGAACGATCACAGTTTTTTCAACGGTTGATCAGACGTGCAGTTGGTGATTCGCTAACGAATTTGGTATACCTTGTTGAAAACCATCGACTCTGTCAAAAAGATGAATATGGACAAGCTTTGCTTCCTAATGGGGTAACTTGGAGACCCCGGCTGATGCTTCTGTGCTACTCAATAAAGATCATATCCGAAGCGAACTCCATAATTAATGCTCAGGTTCTATTTCAGCGTGGCAAGCTTCTTGGTTTCCGGGTCCCATCTCTTCCTCCTTTACCCGACTTCTTGTCTTCTCTATTGAAGTCATTTGCTCATCCGAAACTGTCTGTCGAGCATTTTCCAGCTGTAGGTTTTGCTGAAGTCACGATAAACAAAAAAGAATTCAAATGCTACATATATACCAGGGCTTGCTCTAAGTATTGGGAAAATGGGTCAGACATGGCGGGCCTGTTCACCCAAACCATTGGAGAGCCCTCTCAAATTTTCATGGGACTGCGTTCGAATATGGTGTCTGCTATATGTAACAGGGGAAGCAGTCCTTCCTGTTCAGAGCTACTTCAAATAGCCTTGGTGGGGCTTCTTCCAGTTTCAAACACCATTCTGAGGAAATTGCATTCCTTAGTCTCTGGTGGAAGAGTACTGAAAGTACTAGGTGAGTAGGTGTTGTTTAGGTGTTGTTTTTGTTTATGCCAGGAGTTCTTTTTGAGGTGATTAATGTTTAACTATAAGTTAAGCTACTTGAATTTCAGCACATGCCTGATATTGTTTTGACTTTTTGCAAAATTTATTTATCTTATTATGCGATATCAGATGGATTGTGCACGGTAGGGAGGCTTCATCGTAATGCTAGATAAGTGTTTGATTTATTCGTTGGTTGATTTTAGCACTCTGACGTTTTTTTTTTTTTTTTGGCTAAGCCTTTAGCATTTTGACGTTGAGAAAGCAATGGACTGTTACTTCTGCATTTCTGCATTTTAGTTTGGCAGTTGATTTGCAATTGACAGTATTTGTTCTTATTTAATTGAGCCTTGTTATATCCTTCAACTTAAATATTCGTATTCGGATTAAATTGTATTTTTTGTTGAGAGGACAATTTTAGAAATGAAATCCACGGTAAAAATAACAAGTTTTACGTGAAAAAAAGGTTAATTTATGTATTTTCTAATTATGGTTGACGAAGTGAACTGTCATCATCATTTTCATGGCTTTGTTTTGTGGGCTCAAGCATTATACATGAGTATAAAGTTTCTTTGTTTTGATGATTTGATCACAGCTTCCTACCCAAGCCTGCCTAGACGGGTGAGCACTTACAATCCTATTGTTACAGCTTTACAACAAAAATAATACTACCTCCGGACGAATAAAATATAAAAAATATACAAATTAAAAAAGTTGAGTTTTTAAGAGATAATATATTTTTTTAATAAAATTATCTTTATAAATATATTTTATAATAATAGAAAGAGAATTTTTTATTTTTTTTTGATATAACAAAAAGTGAGAATAAAAGAATAATTATAAAGTAAAAATAATAGATTAAGTCATTCTTTTTATGAAAAAATGAAAAAAATATATGAACTTATTCTTTATGGGACGGAGAAAGTATATCTTAGCTTATTCCAACTGATGCAATGAACAAAAATATTTCTCATTTGAATAAAAATTACAGAATGCCATTATCCATCGAAAGCTCTCCGACTTAAAAGATATAACTTTTGTTACAAAAAAGAGCTCACCCTTCAAAAATTAGAATTTTTTTTTTTTTAAAGTTTGTTTCACAATTTAAGATAAATTTATAATAATGGATCATATGCTAAATAATTTGACTGTCATTCATGTCTAACACTAATGTTCTAACTTGTTACGGATAGGCATGTCAGTCAATTTTCTTTCTTTGACATAAATTTTTATAACACTGTAATTTTAGAACGGAACATGTAGTAGCATTACAAAATTCAAACGAAATTTATCCCAAAGGAACAACTAAACGAAGGGGAAGCCATATTCGTTTTATTAATTCTCATCCAAAAATAATGGAAAAGGAAAAATAAAATAAAATTAGCTCACTATTCAGTGGGTCAAACTTTGGAGGCACGACACAGCTCTTCTCCAATCAAGCGCTATCAGAAGTTAAATCACGATAATCTACATATACAACGTAGACCACAGATTGAAACCTCTAGGCGGCTCTAGAGATATGGGCCTCCAACATTATACGGGCGCTGTCTAACTTCCTCACGTACCTTTGAAGTTCAAATAATCTCCCTTCACGAGCTCACTCAGTGGAACCCACCGACAGGATCCTTTAGTGTTTGTTGCATCAACTCAAGTCCTTCTTCATCCAAGGATTGTTGTATATGTATATCCTGTCAAAGTGGTAAAAAAAAAATAAAAAATCACTTATTCTCCATCTGGCCCACGAGAAAAAAAAAAAGGTCAAAAATAAATAAATTAACAAAATAAATAAATGATGTTAAAAGAGGCAAACTCAAAAGAGGAAAGCTATTACTTGCAAAACAGAATGGTTTGCATGTGTGGGAAAAAGAAAATCAATATTAAAAACACCAAGCCAGTAGTAATGACAAAACAGCATGCTATTCATTTATTGAATTCTCTTTCAATCTCTGCAACCTTCTTGAGTACTATCTAATCTCACAAGATAATTCAATCGCTTTGGAATACTTGTTATGATGTATTTCTACCAACTGGATTATACCAGCCTTTGGTCATTATGACAGCATTTGTGTAATAGTTTGTGTTTTATTATTTTGAACGAACCTCCTGTTGATTCACATGTAATCCGGATGATGATGTTGCAACGGTTTTAAGTAATAGTAGTAAGGCCTTCGGCCGCATTCGAACCCCAAAAAAAATAAAATCACAGCATTTAGTATATTATACCTGCTGCAATAACTGGGGTGGTTGCTGATCTTGGGAATAGGCTTGTGGTTGAGACATCCGATAGTAAGGCTCTTTCAGATCGAGCTTGCAAGATGATGTTTGGAGTATACCTCCTTGTTCAGCACCTGGGCCCCACGTTTTAACTGATATAAACAACATGTTAGATTAGATTACTACTATAGAGTTCAATCAGCAGCACATACAGAGACCAACTTGAGTACCTGACATAACCCCAAGGGGTGTGAGAAATGGCAGAGGCCTTGAGGAATAACCTCAAGGTCACTGGTTCCAATTCCCATAATTGGGGCCAATTGCCTATCATAAAAAATAAAAAATAAAAAAAGGGAAACCAACCTGACATCGTTAGGTGAATAGTGTAACTTTGAGCTTTGTGAGCAATCATGTGAAGTTGACCGACTATTTCTTGTCCCGGCATTACATAAAGTGGTTGAGACAGAACGCATCGTAGTTGGTACCAGTGGGTTGTAGGTGCACCGGGAGCAGTAGTCAACCACCTTTGTACGGTGCTATATGGATTAAGGAATTAACTTTTGTTAGGACACACTGTATAATTTAGCCCACAATTCATGAAGCATTATAGAATATGCAAAAGAAACATTGATTATAATACATGGGCCAATACCTTCCATCAAATAATACGTCAAACCAGCAGGCCAATCCATGAATTCTAGTGCCCACAGATGATATAAATTTTAAAGGTACATCAATTTCGTACAAGTCCTCCTCCTGGAAGATGGAAGCAAAAAAGAGTCTTGACAAAATCGTATGGTACATCAAGCACGGAACACAAAGAGTATACACACACACACACACACACACACAAAACTAAACTGAAAATAGTTAAATAGTACCTTTACAGAAGTGAAGTTTATCACATGGGATATTGCAGGAGCCACCAATAACCTCGGATCAAAAGCATCCACCACTGGCTGTATAAAACATCATAAAGTGGATCGTAAAGGAATGAGAGCAAATCATTAAGAAAATGAGTAAACAACAGGGTTTAAAACCTTATTTTGGTGTAAGGGAGACCTCAACAGGACAGGGTCTAAAACCACATGCATTCATTATTGAATTCAAAATATTGGAGATGTATAGGAGCAGGATGAACCTGAGAGAAATATCCCTGAAATGCAGTTCCATGTAAAGCTGTCAAATCAACCCCATAATAATTTTGTTGCTGCCAAAAGAGGGACTGCAGAACAAATACTAATACTCATAATACCTCTACATCTCTACAAACCAGATACTATGAAACAAGTGTTGTAATAATTAGTAAACCAGATACTACGAAACAAGTGTTGTAATAATTATTAGAACTAACTATAATTATATATCGCATGGTCAAAACTCTCTTATAATCATCGATAACTCAGCAACAACTTAATGAATAAAATAATGACACATATAAAAGACAACGAATCAGCTAAATTGTTTGTGTCTAAACATTAAATAAAGATCGACAAGATTCACTTACCTTATTCGCAATCTCGACAAATAAATATTCATCGCTGAATGGTGCCATATGTATTCTACAATAGGGGAAAAATTCATAATAAGCAGAACAAACAAATCATAATGTATAATAAGCACATAAAAGTTTAAACTGCAAAATCAAGCAGATCAAATGTTCAACTGCAAAGATGGGCCCAGCAATTAGTGGAAAAGGAGTTTTTAAGTGAAGTTACCTCCCCAAGGTAGGAAACATCTTTCCATTAGGAACAAGAAACCGATCTCTTGCAATAACATAGGTCTCGAGCATTCTTTCATTGATTAATAATGTGCCTACAACAGGTAGAAATACAATATAAATCGGGCCTTCCTTGTACTCAAAATAATTAACTAGCTTATTGTGATATATAGCCTCAAAAACAATTTATAGCATTATACTGCATGTAGCTTACCCATTGGCTCTGAAATCAGAATATCTGCTTTCTCAGGCAACTCTACGTCTTCAACTTTACCCTTCACCACCTATGGTTTTGGTAAAAGATAAGCATCAATGAGACAAGAATCAAGCAACTTAGTCTTGTCTAGGAGAACATGGAGACTCACCGTAATTTTCTGACTCAGTGATGGGTTTCCAGCAATGAGCTTCTGAGCATAGTCTGCCATATCAGATGCTTCTACAGCGTAAACATGTCTGGCACCAGCCTAATATAGTTTGTATAGATACAGAAAAGGAGAGCGAGAGAGTAGAGCGTCATTTACAAGAGTATAAAGATATTTGTGCTAAAAGAAAATTTATGCCAGAATACTATTCCATATAATATGTATACAAACACACACACTTTTCTAAGGGATAGAGCTTTGAATAGCAGCAGCAAGGGAAGCAAGGAGCTTTCTTTCCTCTCACTAAGAACCCCTAGAGCAATAGACGAAATTTGGAATTTGTAGGGTAGCTGCTAGGATAGATGCATAGAATCCGGATGCCGAGAATAAGAGGTTAAGGTAGAAGATCTCAAGTCAAATCATTAGCTTTGGTGGCTAGGAGCTAAGAGATGGCTATGGAGGAAGGGTCTTAGCCTGTAGTAGCTCGACTTTTACTGAAGCCTAAGGCCCTCATTGGGTTCGTATAAACATAAAATAAATTTTTTCTGCTCTGCTCTCAATTATCTTATTATTTTTTATTTCTTCATAAGTATTTTTTGCCATACACCTGCAACACGTGTGTTTTGAGACTAGTGTGCATATATATGTGTGTGTGTGTGTGTGCGCTCGCGCGCTGATAACTAAAGGTACCTGGGCAGCAAATAATGACAGAATGCCACTACCAGCGCCGACGTCAACCACTACACGATTAACAAAATCAGCACGATTCTCAATTACAGCAGCATAATAGGTTCCTGAAAAGATCACATTGTGTCACCAATAGTTTAAGTACTATGAGGCAAATGAGCCTCTAATTGAAAAATATCATAAGTTTCTATCAAAGACAAGACAAAAAGAGAATAGAAGATTGTAGGTTTGAAATATAACCTGTCCTCACATAGTCCTGCAACATATTTTGCTGATGTAATAGTTGCCCATAGTAATGAAAATACATTTTTGCAGAAGATGCCTCTATTTTGTCATCAAACTTGCTCTTAGAATCTGATACTGTTCCATTAGGTAAATTTGATCCTGGAATAAAAAAAGCAACCACTAGTTGGGCTCCTTCATACAATATTATTATTCAAAGATGCTTTTTAGTCTTTTAGATGGAATATTACTGAAATGATTTTGAGACACAAGCTTCTGGCATGAGTTCGTTATACTATCTATAACCTTTTTAACACCTTTTAGAACATAGAAGCTTCACTTAATACAAAGTTTTTTATCACTTGCCATCAATATTTTTAGAATTACAGGCAGAAGATTTGAAAGCCTTAACATCACTAACTCAGTTCTGTGTAAAATGCAACGGTTGATATAAAACAAATAACCAAAACAAGAATAGCAACTCAAGATTTGATTCATATACCAAAAAAAGACGAAGATATTTCTCACATAAATAAGAGATATATCAAAGCAGCACCTTGAACAATAACTTCCTTCTTCCATTGCTCAAATGCACAATGGAAGCCCCTGGTTTCCTCCTCGTTTCTAAATTGAATAGTGATTCCCCTTGAATAGGTTGTCTGAATAAAAATTAAGAAGGTTAATGGACAGATAACTAAAACTCTAATAGCATATTTTACATAGTAATTGGAACAAAACGTAAAACGAATGCTTTAACGTATCCATAGAAAGTCACACTTTAAGTTTAAAAAAAGAAAACAATGATAATTATAATAAAGATTTGAATGCCCCAGAAGTTCAATTTTCAAGGATCTTAACACAATTTAATAGTGCATGCTACTGATGAATCAAGTTCAAAACTGCAAACTCGTTACAACCACTCCATCCATTCCACAAAAAGAGTACTCATTTTGGCTTTATTAAATCAATTTGCGAAATTTAAAATATAAAATTGTTGTGAATATATTTCAATTAAAAATATTCACAATTGTATTGACAAAAATCAAATGAATTTACACCAATTTTAGACTTAGGGTTCCATAAAGGGGATTGTTGTTTCCACAAGTAAAATCATTAGTTCCACAAGGCCCTCTCTCACATTAATAATGGTAGACTTATGTGAGAGGAACCTAGAGGAATTAAAAAAATCCCTTTAGACAAAATAGAGATTCTTTATGGAAAGGAAGCAAGTTTTAGCTAATATACTTTGAATATACTCCTTCTATCCCAAATTTCTTGTCCTCGTTCCTTGTTTTGCTACCCCAAATGTTTATTACCTTGGTTTTGAACTTATATAACCATTTGCAATAAACCATAATTATAAACTAAACACAATGCTTCTTAAAATGAGGACAAATAAATTGGGACATAATGTATTACAGAATCCAATAACTTCAACGACGTACCTCTTTGCTGGCTTCGGACCCTTCAGATATGCACACCAAATACGTAGGGCCTAACTTGAAAAGCTGAAGACACCACATTAATAAACATAAACCTCTGTTTCTCCAAAAACAGATCTTTACAGTAATTAATTATTTTCAAGAAGCTATAATACAACCCCACAGCGCAAACTACATTAAAGCAAGTAACTTTCAATGTATAGAATTAACCTGAGAGCTCCTAAGATCGAATTCGTGAGTTTCGGACTCGGATTCAAGTCGGAGCTCCGAATATCCGGAATCGGAGCAGAACCGAGCAACAGCAGACGGACTTGAAGTTGAAGAAGGAGATAGCTGAGTGATTGAAGCTACAGTGAACACCTTCTGCCCCTGTTTTTGCTCTTGGGGAATCTCCATGATGGTTGATTGATGATTGTTTTCTCTCTCTATATGTATATATAAGTTGTAGAGAGAGAAAACTAGGGTTTCTTTGCGGAGAGGGAAAGTTTCGAAGTTGAAAGAGTGTAGAGCGCCGCAATAAGTTTCTGCGCTGGCTCGGTTTGATCTGTTATTATTGCTGGAAGTGGCACTGTACGGTAATTTGGTTGACGTGTGAGGTTTTCAGAAGGCATTATTGTGTGTGCGTTTACAGAGATGATGCGATGGGATGGATCTGGCACGTTGATTTTTGTCCTGTGTGGGACGGGAACCTAGGTGGTCCGTCGATTATTTTTTTTCGGTACATAGTGGTCCGTCGATTTTCTTATTGGATGAGTTATAATATTTAGGTGGACACTGTTAAATGAATTAAAAATATCACGTTTTTTTTTCAGAAAAATAAAAAATAGTCTAAAAGAAATGTGAAAAAATAAACAAATTGATAGACGGATTTAGCGGACAATTTGTCCTGATTTCATTAAGACTTATTTATTTTCGATATAATGAGATTTAGGTAACTTTTAAAAAAAATTGTTCTATTAAACTTGGCTATATTTTTATATAATAAAATATTTTATTTATTTATTCATTCATTTTCAACGTTGCTTTAATATATTATTTTGAAATAAATTAATACTAAACACAAGAAATTTATGAATAATTATTGTGGATTTGTAGTTACTACTACTACTATTATTTATTTATTTATTAGTTTGTGATTTTTTTATTTTTTTATTTAGTTCAATTATTCTCCGAGGTAAAAATATATAAATAATTTTATTATATTATTTAGAAATAAATTAGTAATAATTTATTTTAATTGAACATGAGTAATTTATGAATTGTAGACTTGTAGTTACTACAATTAATTTAAATTTTTTTTTTACCATGTGATTTTTTTTCACTTATTCATCTTTTTCAATTATTCCTTGAGTTAGATTTTTTTTTTGTTGTTAAT
>JAUMHB010039521.1:967-19055 GCA_032359685.1 Pittosporum tobira | reverse complement strand
AGTTTTGTTTTGACATAAAAACAACTAAATATCGATTTCGTATGAAAACGTTATGCTAGTTTGAAGTTTGGTATTATTTGCAGAAAATTACCCCAATAGTGCTTTTTAGCAGCCTACATTGGACATTTTTATAAAATAGTAGAAAAATCCAATTTGAGAGTTTCTTGTGGGACAGTAAACATAGCTTATCCCACTTTGCAGAAAAAAATTTCATGATTTATGCATGTGTATACTATTTTTGACAAGCTTCCAAAGTTAGGCAAAAATTAGGGTTTTTCCAAAAAATCCGTTTTGCTTCTGTCCTGTTTTTCAAAAATTCGAAAAAAATATCAAATGACTATTTTTGCACAATTTCTTTTGAAAATACCTTCTTCTATAAGTTATCTTTCACTATGAAAATTTTTTGCGCAAATCGCACGAGTAAATTATTTTATATGGATTTTACCGTGGAAGTCGACGTTTCTGAGTTTTCTTGGGTTACTCGCAAATCATGCATGCATGGTCCCTTTTTGACCAAACTAACTCATACCTTAGCAATAATACTCAAAACCATTTTTAAACCAACTTCTAACCATTCTAGCATGATAATATCACATAACATATCTTATATACACAAGCCAAACAATCAATTCCAACAATAACTCCAGCATGATATTCTCAATCTCCGCCATGCATATAACTATTTTAACCGTAACTAGGCATGCTTTACTATCTCAATACCACAACAAGGCAAGCACAAGGTGATGAGCCTCTTCATTCAA
The DNA here is from genome assembly GCA_032359685.1 of Pittosporum tobira. Taxonomy (NCBI): domain Eukaryota; kingdom Viridiplantae; phylum Streptophyta; class Magnoliopsida; order Apiales; family Pittosporaceae; genus Pittosporum; species Pittosporum tobira. The sequence goes on along the minus strand of JAUMHB010039521.1, from coordinate 18,294 downwards.
TATCTTGCTTCACCCAAGCACTAACCTCCCTAAGAATCCTCTGTTGTGACCCCCTTGTGGTGAAGTTTGATGGCTTGCTTGAGTTGTTATGGTGCTAAGGATGGTTTCTAGCTTGTGTTGTACAAGAAAATGGCAAGATTTTTGATAGAGTTTTCACTTTCTCTATCTATATTGTTCTATATTTTCTCTCTTCTCTTGCAGCAAAATGAGTCTCTCCCTCCCCCTTGTGAATTTCAACAACCTTAAGGAGGGGTAGTAGATTTTTTGTCCATCTTTCCCAAGGCATCACAACCCTTTGACACTTTGAGCCACCACATGCTTGACACCTATGAAACCAAAGCCAACTTTGCTACTTCTTCTCTTTTCTTTAGTATATATATATATATATAATATACACCCCTTAAAGGGGCCTTGGACAAATTTAAGCTTGGTGGGCCCTTGGCCTACCCCTTTTTATGCCTTAGCCCACTTTTAGTCCAACATTTTGACCCAAGCCCAAGTACCATTTTACTTTCTTTTTTTCCTAGGCCAAGTTTACATGTTTAGGCTCATTTTCATATTAGTTTTCATGAGTCAAAACCTTGTGCCTGCAAACTTTAATTATTTTTGCACTTTTGGGCTAGGGTTTTTCTCTCGGCCCACCGTAAGTTTGCTTGTCGCACAATTTTTCGAATTAAGCATTTTTGCCCGCACAAAAAATTGTCTATCATATTATTATTGAAATTATGATGTTTACAAGGCATCGTTACATAAAAATTCAAAATTTCAATTTTCGCCAAAATTACACGCCCAAGCCGATTTCTGCCCTATGCCGATTTCTGCCCATGCCAATGGTGGTTCTCACATACTCTTGTCATCTTAAAAATAGTCTCGTGGGGGGCTGATTTCTACTTAGCTCTGTACATGTATATACAGAAGCTTACCCTGCCTTCAAGATTCATACTTTAGACAAAAACAGTCCATGACAGACATAGTGCTCTATTGCAGGGTTATAATGGAAGCCAATTATGGGATACTGCTTTTGTCGTTCAAGCAATTATTTCTACAAACCTTTCTGAAGAATATGGCCCAACTCTCAGAAAGGCACATACATTCATAAAAAACTCACAGGTGAAAACTCTTCAGCCCCTGTGAAATTATGATTTTGAAATCTTGGTTAACTAATTTGTCCACTGTTGTGTTCTTTTGACTTCTAAACAGAATATCCACCTGTGAATCCTTTTGACCGTCTGTTCTTGTGTTGAAGGTGCTAGATGATTGCCCTGGCAACCTTGATGAGTGGTATCGCCATATTTCAAAAGGGCATGGCCTTTCTCAACTGCAGATCACGGGTGGCCCATTTCAGATTGCACTGCTGAAGGGTTCAAGGTGATAGTCGTGAATTTCAAATACCCCTGTTTCAAAAAAATTGATTGTTTCGAAATCCTAAAATCAAGCCTCAAAATCCTAAATTTCAAATTAACGTGAATTCATCTAATTTTGATCAATATAAGTTTGAATGTTGCAAACTATCTAATAAGTTTTGCTCATTAAAACATTTGTTGTCTTCAGTAAGATAATGAATCACATCAATTTTTAATTTTACGATTCCGCGAATTGACCCTGTTAGTTTGAAAATAATCTTTGTTTGTGGAATGGAGAGAGTAAAATTATTTGCTTATTCTTGTAATCATAGTTGGTTCCTTTCCCAGGCTGCGCTTCTATTATCAAAATTGCCAGCTGAACTTGTTGGTGAGCCAATGGATGCCAAGCGGCTGTATGATGCTGTCAATGTTATTCTTTCTTTACAGGTAATTTGAAGTCCTTGTAATTTAACTGAAAAGAGTTACATTAGTTACTTAACTAATTAATCCATTAAGTTTTTATGCGGCCAGTTGCGTCATTTGTTCTGGTTTGTAGTTTATATCAACTACTTTTTTATTGTCGTAGTCTAAGTGGTATGCTTCTTTTATGTGACTAACATTTGCTCAAGTTAGATTTCGTAACATTTGTCTATTACTTATCAAAACAAAGTTCCTTGTAACATTTATTTATTATTACCAAAAGAAACTTAGTAATTTTTCTGGTTGCATGTACTAATAATTGACCATAATGTGCTTTTTGAAATTAATTCCATCAACTGTTAACTTGAATTAATGAATAAATGGTTGGGCAAAATCATGAAGCCAAGCTAAGTTATTCCATTCAGCCGTCCGCGAAGAACATCATATAATCCTGTTTTAAGCTAATAATTGTATTACTAGTCCTGAAGAACATACATACTTCTAGTGTGCACCAATTCTTAATGTAAATTTGTTTGGCCATTTGTTCTTGCATCATACTTAGTTCGGCAACTTAGTTACACATTTTTTTTCCTTCCTTTTCATTCCTTAAAGGTGGATTTATCTTCCCCCCTCTCATAATTCTGTGTCTTTGATCATATTTAGAATTCTGATGGTAGCTATGCAACATATGAACTCACGAGATCCTATGGCTGGTTGGAGGTAAATCACTTGTTTTTTTTTTTTTGGTTGTTTTTTTTTTAAGGTAGATAGTTCTTTAACTTGCTTAACATAATATTCATATTTTGTACAGTTATTCAACCCTGCCGAGACGTTTGGTGACATTGTTATTGACTACCCGTAAGATATAAGCAATTCTACATTTTAATTCATTTTGTGGAAGGTCTATCATAATTGATTGTTACTTTTTCCTTGTTATAAATTTTGTAACTAATTACCAACAATGGCCTTTTAGTTATGTAGAATGTACATAATACAATACAAGCTTTGGCAGCTTTCAAAAAGTTATACCCTGGGCATAGTCAAGAAGAAATACAGCGTTCTATTGAAAAAGCTTCCATGTTCATTGAAAAGATACAAGCATCAGATGGCCAATGGTTTTGTTTTTCTTTTTGAACTTTTTGACAGCATATATGTGTGTGTTTGTGTTTATCCACTTGGTTTTTCACTTAAATTTAATATCTCTGACATTTTACTAGGTATGGCTCTTGGGGAGTCTGCTTCACCTACGGCACATGGTTCGGTGTAAAAGGTTTAGTAACTGCTGGGAGGACCTTCTCCAATTGGTCTGGCATTCGCAAGGCTTGTGATTGTTTACTGTCCAAACAACTTGCTTCTGGTGGTTGGGGAGAGAGTTATCTTTCCTGTCATAACAAGGTAAGTTTATTTAGTTTTACATGCAATTTCATATCAGAACAATGTTAAGTTTTTACATCTTCTCCTCTGGCATTCTTTTCATGATTTTTTTGATGTTTGGAATATAAGTTAGACGTCACACAACAATATTAAATTTTGGTATAAGTAAGTTAAGTATTTTCCCCACAAAGCAAATTATTAATTGTTTCCTACAGGTATATACAAATCTTGAGGGTGGCCGCTCTCATCTTGTAAATACTGGATGGTCTATGCTGGCTCTCATTGATGCTGGACAGGTATGTATCAAATATTGTAGTACTTATTTGTTAGGGCAAACTGCAAAAGTGACCCTCAAAGTTCCATGGCTTTCCGTATGTGGTCCTAAAGTTTCATTTTTCACAATAGCTCCCTTCTAAGTTCTAAGTTCAATTTTCACAATTCTGTATCCTTTTGACCAGCCGCATCAATTTTTCCACCGGAAAACGGAGTTGACCAGTTTTTTATATGTTTGACCTCAATTTAAAACCGTATTTAATTTTTTTAAAATACTGTATATCACACGCCATTTGTATATTCCACTCATACCACATATTCTTATATCATATAACAAGTCAAATCTAGTTTAATTGGTCTTCCAGCGAAAAAATTGGTCTAGCCAGCCGAAAAGTGACAGAATTGGAAAAATTGACACTTAGAAGGGAGCAATTGTGAAAAATGAAACTTTGGGACCAAAAATGGAAAACCATGGAACTTTAAGGATCACTTTTGCAGTTTCCCCTATATTTTATAAGCAGATTGAGGAGTCATACTCATTTATTTTTGCATTATGTTGTTGCCTGGTAATTGGAGTTGGGAGAGGGTGGGTGTCGCCTGCCTTGGTGGAGGACTTGTTTCTTACTTGGTTTAGAGGTTTTGGAGCAACAAAGAATTCAGAAGTATGTGATCTTTTCTGTTTTTGGGGGTTATTGGCTTTTAAATATAGCTATTTTCTTGTAGACCCATCAGGCCATTAACCCGAATGTAGATCCTGTAGTTCAACTAAGGTCGTGTATAATGTCATATATATATATATATATATATAGAAAGAGAGAGCCAATGAATGAAATGAAAGTGTTTTGGAAACAATTGTTTTTTTTTAATTGTGTAAAATTTCATCGATATCTATAATGAAATGATAAATTAGAATATAATGGTGTTTTATGCTTTACTAAAATAGAAACTGTCTTTTTTTTTTTTTTTTTTTTCTGACCAAGAATCACTGCGTTACCTTATCTTCACCATGATACGGAGTTCAAGTTCTTATGGCAGAGCACAACCTCTAATTTTGGAAATTGGAACAGAGGTAGCATCTAATACTTCATTGAACTTTTGTTGCAGGCCAAGAGGGATGCAACCCCATTGCACCGTGCAGCAAAAGTATTGATTAATGCTCAATTGGAAAATGGAGATTTCCCACAAGAGGTAGTTCCATGATGCCTGTATATTAATTTGACACTCTTGAACTGTAGTAGTATAATGTTTAGAAACACCTATGTCCTTTGGAATGTGCAGGAGATCATGGGGGTCTTCAACAAGAATTGCATGATCACTTATGCAGGATACCGAAACATTTTCCCTATTTGGGCTTTAGGTGAATATCTTTGTCGAGCACTTCGGGTGCCATGATAAATCATTTTACCCTTTTTTTCATCTTTTTCATACAAAACTAATTTCCTATTTAGCTCTCTTTTTTCCTTTTTTTTTTTCTTTTTTTCTCGGAGGATCGTAATAAATATTTGATATACTTGGACATTAGTACAAGCTTTTGTATCTGTAAATATGGTAGTTGATACTCATGAGCTGATCCAAATTCCAGTAAACCACAACATTAGTTTCTAGCTGGTACATCAATAAGTTTGATTTTAGTAAAAATCGCATACTACAGTAATGTCCAATTGTGTCATAAGTGAATTTTTGATATTATTGTTGTATTTGAAAGATCATTGACATTGATTATGGTAGTCAGCTGTATAATTATATAATGGTATACTCTCAAAGTGCGTTTCAAAAAAAAAAAAAAAAAGGTAAATTGCTATTTGTTGTCTTTAGAAATATCTTCTTAAATTTTCCAACAAAAATGAATCTCACATAAATGCGGATAATTTCTGTTGCACTCTACTTTATTCTATGTTACATTCGATGTTAAGTCTTTTTTTTTATAATCTATTTGAATTAATTTAAATATTTTTTAATAAATAATGAGATAAATATGACATGATAGTTATATATGAGAAGTAATCGTAGACATAGGGTAAGAAAAGTTAATTTAATGTAAATCTGTAATTAATTATGAAAATGTAAATATAGAAAGAGTAAATATTTAAACAAGAAAACACTACCTGAATGATAATTCCCAAGTGTTTGAAATTAGTAGAAAAGAAAATGTAGTATTCTCTCTGTTCCATAAAAAGTGGTCTGATTTGAATTTTTTGATCAAATTGACTATTTTTTGAATCAAAATTATTACTAATTTATCCATAGATAGACAACGAAACTATAATAATTAAAAATTATATCAAATGTACTTTTAGATCTAACGTTCGTTTATTTAAATAGCTAAATATATATAGTTAATTATTAATTTAAAATTTAATTAATTTAATTAAAAAAATTTAAATTAAATTATTTTTTATAGGACGAAGTGAATACTACGTTACTCCGGAAAAATAAAAAGGAAAGAAGAAAAAGGTCGCATTCGGAACCGTGTGTTGACTACTTGACTGTTCAGAGTCACTAGCATCTCGTGATAAGGTTAAGGTCAGGAGTCAGGTCAGGACACGCCAAAGAGGTAGTGGGACCCACACAGGGGGCTCCCTCGAATTCGAACCTGAATACCAAAGCGCGAAAACTGAACATTACCATTAAAACAAAGAAAAGAAAATGCACAAATAATTTATATTTTCATAAATTTTTACTCTCTTCCTTCATAAAAGACGATTTTCTCTCTCTTCAAACTTCCTCGACGTTTTTCAGTTTCAGGTATGGTTTCTGGAGCTTCGCCTGAGCTTTTTTCTCTACTCAGTAGTTAGTACTTTATTTTTATTTTATTTTTTTCATTAATTATTTTCTGCTTATTACATTCAACATATTTAAGTTTATTTTTAAAATCTGATTCGTTTTGAAATTGAAATATTACTTCATTTGTTTAGCCGCTTAATTTAAAATTCCATGTTTAAAACTCGATTCCTGCTACCCAAATTTTAGTCTTTTTATGATATTGCTTCATTATTGAATGTACAGGATTTCCTATTTTGGAATTAAAAGGTTTCTCTTCGTAGGTGTTCCTCAGTTTTAATGCTTCAGCTGTGCGAAGATGCTTCGCATAATTAACATACTGCAGTTTGTAGGCACAGTCACTTGCACACTCTACGTTTGCGTTTAAGGATGGAAGCTTAATTGGTAACACACAAATATTGGAGTTTTTTTAAAGGTGCCCAAGATGAAGGCACATGTACATTTGAAAGGGAAAGGGGCCTCTAGGGTTAGTAATCAAAAGGTGGCTTTTGAGCTTAAACACCGCGTGGTTCTTGCAATAAATAAGCTTGCAGATAGAGACAGTTACCAGGTTGGGGTTCAAGAGCTTGAGAAAACAATTGGGTGTTTGACTCCAGATGGGGTTGCCCCCTTTTTGTCTTGCATATTAGACACTGATTCAGAGCAGAAGAGCACCATTCGTAAGGAATGTATTAGACTGATTGGTATACTAGCAACCTTCCATGAGGATTATATTGGCGCACACCTCGGTAAGATTGTTGCTAGCATTGTCAAACGGCTCAAGGATCCAGATTCGGTTGTGAGAGATGCATGTGTCAAGACAATGGGTATTTTGGCTTCTAAATTGAGCATTGGTGAGGGTGAAAGTGATGCAGTATTTGTTGTGTTGGTAAAGCCTCTTTTCGAAGTTCTGTGTGAACAGAATAAGCACGTGCAGGTTGGTTCAGCGTTGTGTCTATCCCGGGTCATTGATAATACTAATCATCCTTCAGCGTTCATTTTGCAGCAGATGTTAACAAAAATTGTGAAGTTGCTCAAGAATCCACACTTCATGGCAAAACCAGCGGTCATTGAGTTGACCAGAAGTATCATCCAGGTCAGTTTGTTCCCAAAATACATTAGCAGTACTCATAAATTTGCTTGTCCAGCAGTATCCTCGCTGGACTGACCCCCTTTTTTATATTGGCAAATTCAGCTTACTAAAAAAAGGTTCAGCCGTTTTGGCTATGAGTTATCTATTACGGAAAAATGCATTAATTGCTCAAAAATTTCTACTCCTTTATTTTAAACTTCATTCTTGAAACCAAATTGCCATAGTATGTATAGAATGTCCAGTTTTCTTTTTAGGAACCACATTTATGAGATCTTAATGCCACATTTTGAACACATAACTTGAAAACAATAACATGGGTTTTAAGCACTGATCATTGACAGTATATTTACCCATTATAATGCTTCCTGTGATTATTTCAGGCAGGTGGCGCCCCAACACAAAGTGTTTTATCTGCTGCAATGACTAGCATCCAAGAAGCGCTTAAGAACGGTGACTGGACTACACGAAAAGCTGCTTCTGCAGCATTAGGAGAACTAGCTTCGAGCGGTGGATTGGCTTATGGTCCTTTTAAGTCATCTTGTATTTCCGCTCTTGAATCGTGTCGCTTTGACAAGGTCAGTTTTGATTATCATTAAGTACATGCAGAAATGTCCATTCCAGCAAATTCCAAGTTGGATCCATTATATTCTTTTCATATATTTTATATAGGTCAAACCAGTTAGGGACATAGCGCTACAGGCCTTAAGTTTATGGAAAATTCTAATAGGTCGAGATACATCTGAACCTTCTGAAACCGGATCTTCTATTAAAGGTTTGGAGACTGTACCCTCTTCCTAAAATTGCCCAGGAAGTTACCTGCACAGGTGACTATAGTGGCATAACTAAACAGTAATTTTTGCAGGATCTGGAAGTGGTCATGGGGAAGTTAGTAGTGCCAGTGAGGCTGTATTAAAGGATGTCAAACTTACAAAAATTGGTCACGACTCTGTTACAAGAAAGAGTCCTCTTTCTTTAAAAAATGCTGCGAAAAAGAAAATGGAATATTCCCAGCATTTCAAAGAAAATGATTGGCAAATTGAAACTGCAGTTCCAAAAAAGCTTAATGCTTATTTATCAGACGTTCATAACGAAGAATCTGAATGTAGTTCTGTCAGTAAGACATTTGAAAGGACTAGCACTGATATTACAAGTAATCAATACATTGGGTATGAGTACGTGCCTATGGATGACAAACAAGAATGTTCTTCCATGTCTAATCTTGTCACTGATAACTTTGATACTAAGTTCATACAGAAAATGGGAACAAGTCAGCAATTTGAGGATGACGAAACCAGTACGGGGAAACAAAAAAAAATCGTAAAAAGGCAGGATCGTGAGAGTCTTGGTTCAACAGGCGCAGTGTCGAGGTCTCATACCATTGGTGCCTGTTACTTGCAAACAGCAGATGAAATTGTTACCATTCGAAAGCAACTTTTTGAGATTGAAGATAAACAGTCAGATCTACTGGATCTGTTAAAGGTAAATTCTTCTTGACTCCTTTATATTTACAAAGTCATCTGCTTAGCATAATGGCCTCTACATTATAAATTTCATATTTTTGCTAACAGAGGGAAGTACTCAGTCTTGACCATTATATGTAACCTTTCACTCTCTCATGCAAGGATCACAATTTATCAACAGTGAAGAACTTTCTGGCAGTACATATAACGTTTCACATGTTAGTCCATTCTAAGAAGAAATTATTTGGCTTGGAATTTTTTGAATTAGTGAATTGCTTTGTTTTGAGTTTGACCTACTAATTCTGTAGGTGGCAATAAGTGTTATTCCTTCCAAATTAAGACAAGTAGCAAATATGTCAAGTAGTTTCTAAGGGTCACGATTTAGAAGTCTGACATGTTCTTTCTCAAATTAATCATTTCATTCTTGTTCGTGACAAGCATAATTCTTGTTTGAAATTAGTATGACACAGTGCTACCACATCTAGTTACCTAAAACAAACGTAGCTCCTCTTGTGCTAATGAATCGATTTTTCAGGTGTTCACTACCAACACAATGGAAAGTTTGTCCATGATAGAGTTGAAAGTATCAGGTCTAGAAGATGTTGTCGATAAAATGGCACACCATCTTGTTCATGGTGGGAGATATTCTGATCTTTCCACCACCAACCTCTTGAACAAGACTTCCATTGTTGCTTCTCCTAGACTCTCTACGTGCACTCGTAGGCCATCTGTCGATATACGTACCAGACCGCCTCTGTTGCCCAAGAAGAGTAATGAGGTTTGGGAGGAAAAAACATCTGTTAGGAGCAAATTAAGCACTTCTACTAAACAGGGAGTGCAGGTACGGACAGACTCCATAGTAATGGAAAGTAAAACTCCTGTTGGGAAGACCACTCAGAGAAGCTCTGAGCTAGTAGCCCTCGGCAGTCAAAATAGGAAAGTTGCTACTATTGCCGGTTATAATTGTTCAGAAATCAGGAATAGCCCATGGAATATTGTGAAAGGTCATCTCTCAAAAGGTGACCTGGACTCTGCATATGTAGAAGCTCTTGATTCTGGTGATGAGCTTGTTCTAATTGAACTTCTTGATAAAACTGGTCCTGTACTAGAAAGTTTATCACATGAGACAGCCAATGATGTCCTTAGCACTTTGTCATCATACTTCCTGGAGCAAAGATTTATGAATTCCATGATTCCTTGGCTGCAGCAGGTAAGTTACTAGCTTGAGCTTTAAAATTGATTTAACTTTAAATGTTTGACTAGAGTGTGCTACGTTTGACTATGATCCTTGTCAATTTCCTAGTCGGGAAGAAACTTGTTCCTTGATAATTTACTGCAACAAACAATCGTATTTGTTGAACTATTTTTTTTTTCCTTCAGATTTTAACTTGAAATTGCAGTAACTGCAATAGTCTGATTATTTATGTGATGTTCCAGGTTGTGGAACTGAGTAGTATTCATCGACCAGATCACCTTCTCTCGTCAAAAGCACGGAGAGAATTTTTATCAGCAATCCAGGAAGCTGTGAACATGGAGTTTTGTACTTCTGCAGAGAGAAGATCTGTCATGCAGCTTGTGATGAAATTGCATCAAATCTGGGGTAAGCTATCACCTGTATAATTTGCCTTTTTCTAAAATTTCCCGGCATTTGTTTGTGTCTAAACTGGCAAGCATACACACATCTAAAAGTCTAGCATGAAAGTAGTGTTTTGATTAAGTTTCCTGTTTTATTTCATTACCAGGCCATACCATATGTCCACTTAAGAACCTTTTCTTTTCTTTCAGGGGCAAAGAGAAGAACCCTCACATCAACTAAAGATGTACAAGAGAAAACATTGGAACTAAATTAAAGGCTCGTACCATTACAATATGACAGACAATAAAATCTAAAAAATAAATAAATAAACTAAAACAAAAAAGGGTATCTACGTACCAAACCACAAATTGCTGTCCCATTCCAAAGAGAAGTGGAATAAACTGATAAGAACTTTAGATGATAATGATAACCCGAGACTTTGCAAGAGGATTTAACTCCTTCAGGGTATCAAAGCCTTTGGGCCTTTGGCTGCACAACTTGTGAATTGTTGTACTTTGTTTGTCAATACTCCCTTCGTTTCACAAAAAAGATGTCAATTTACAAAATTCTAAATTTAAGATTTATGTAGTCCATGTAAGTTTTGAAAGTAACAATTTATGTAACATTAGTACTTTTTAATACCCCGTTCCAAAAAGGATATTTTTCAAAATCTTAAACTTCAAGTTAACATGAATTCATCAAATTTTGATTAATATATATTAGAGATTTGTAAACTATCTAAATAGCTTTACTCATTCTATGGTTGTCATTTTTAGTCATATAATGAATCACTTTAACTTTAAATTTTAAGATTTTGTGAATTAACTCTTAAAATTCAAAAACAAATATATATATATTATTATTTTTTTGGAACGGATGATGTAGCTTACAATATCTACAATTGTATTCACAAAAATCAAGTGAATTCCTATCAATTTTGAATATTTGATTCACAGTTGACTTCGAAAACCAAATGATACCCTTTTATGGAACATTGAGAGTTCAATATGTGGGTTGCTCTAACTCCTAAAGAATCAGCTCAAAAGATTCGATAAGCATTCAAGGACAACCACCGAATCCCAAGTTAGAATTGAGGGATTCCCTTGGTAATGAGTACTCACTATGTTCTTTCCATGGAATTTTAGGAGTTCTAAATTTCATCTTCTCGGTCTAGGAAAATGCTGACGAGGATGTTGAAGATTTTCTTATTTTGAAGCACAAGCTCCTCATTTACACAATGAGTCATGACCAACCCACCCCCGGCCAAAAAAAAAAAAAAAATCCAGCAGCAGAGAAGTCAAACCTGTCCTGGGAATTGAACCGCTGATGAATCATCACAAGATTCTGTTTCTCTAAGGTTTCCATGTAATACCATACTTGTGTTAGTTTGTACTTTGCATGGGATTTATAGTTTCTTATGGTAGTAATCTTGTCGGAGGGAGCTACATGCTTACCATAACAACGTCCTGCATGTGCTGTGAAATTTAGTACCATAACTTGTGTTAGTTTGTACTTTGCATTTTTTTTTTAATTTTTGACTCGTAGAAATTTAATAAAATACATTAAAAGATGAAACATGTAAGAAAAATAAAATAGAATAGTCACTGAAACATAAATAAAGTTTGAATTCAAAAATATAAAGAGAAAAATAGGCAATAATGAAGAACTAGATCAAGTTTTTGACTCCTTCCTTTTAGCAATTAGAGAAAACAATTTAGATGTTTAGAATTGCTTGATTTTTTTGAAGATCGACGAATCGAATGATATTTCTGTTCCAATTTTTGCCTTTTCTTTTCCCTCTGAATCAAACTTTTCCTTGCCATAATGGTTCAGTTCCTATTAGTATCCATGATACAAGTCGAATCCTAGATGTAGAAATATAAGAAGGTGGACTTCTTCTCCATCGAAAGAAATGAGATTATCGCGAATACAAGACATTAAAAAAATTAACCAAATTTGCCTGATATAGAAGCAATCAAGAAAGCCGCATAAGTGAATATATAACCTACAGAAAAGTGGGTTAATCCAACCAATTGTGCTTGCACAATTGAAAGGGCATCTTCCTTATCGTTTTTTTGGTTTGACTTGTTAACAAAACTTGGACTCCAACTTGTAAGAGTTTTCGTATTTATTTACATACGAAAGTAAACTCGGAGCAGCTTAAGAGTCTACCTCGTAAGAATTTGACAACAATTTCCTCCCTTTTGTTGGTTTGTGCCTAGAAATTTCTCTTTTACAAATCAATTGGTGCGACACTAGAGCAGATTGGTTCAATGGTGCAAAAATCTTTGTCGGGTGAAGTGACTTAACTCGTGGGCACTCGTCGACAATCAAATATAGCATAAATCAAGATTGGAAAAGGCAAAGAAAGGCATTGGCAAGTGGCACGATTTAATTGGCTAATAAGGAAAGACTGATTGTGTTGTTGGCTGGCAGTTGTAGTTTTCTAACAGAAGTAATTGTCCCACAGTTAAGCAAATAGTTTGTCAGGTTGAATTCTGATGGCCTTCTTAGATTGAACAGTTTATTGCAACTAGAAATGGGGTACTTGTGTACGAATTTTGTAGGCATTGTATCTGCAGACCAGGTGTTGGGCGGGCAATAATCCTGTGATAGAACTGAACACGTTGAGGAATCATTAACATGTGATTCATAAGACTCGGAAACCACTATCACTATGTATCACCCAGTTGTTAAGTAAGTCAATCATCCAAGAAAAGCCGCCCTAGTATCATGCACTTAATGTGACATTTATACCCCTCAATAATATTTAAATTTATTATAGAATCGAAAAAAATAAAAATCACAGGTAATTTAAATGGCTACGGCAGTTTCCTGATTGTATAAAGGATAAAATAGTCATCTGTTAAGAAGTTAGTATAAGAAAATTTGAAAATTGATCAATTTTCAGATTGCAAAACTGAACACAGACTAGCTGTTATTATATCTTGGTCCAATTTCTGTTTCATTAATATTCAACAACCAATTTCAAATCCTTAGCGAATCAGATCTCTCATCAGACAAATTATCTGTATAAGGGTTGTAGAGATCATACTCCTTTGGAGGCTCACTCCTACTCCTTCCATTTTCTGGTTTGCACCTCAGTGTATCTCTTTCACTCTCATTTTTATCTGCTGCTGGGTCTCTCTTCTTCTTCTCTCTTGGAGTGTCAGGCAAGCTTTTTGGGACTTCATAAAGGGTTACACTGCCTCCTCCATTCTGAAGCAAAACCTCTTCTTGGATTCTTTCTCGTGTCCGGAGAGATTCGAGTATATCGACAACCTGGCTCATTACGGGCCTCCCTTTCGGGTTTTGGCTAAGGCATTGATATGCCAAATTTGCCACCTTTACTGCAATTTTATTTGTGTATTGACCATCCATTCTATGGTCTAATATCCTCAGAAGTTTCTTATTGTGGTTCAGGAGAGGACGGGCCCACTCGACCAGGTTATGCTCACGGCTAGATCGGCTCTTATCCATGGCTTTCTGTCCAGTCAACATTTCAAGTAGCACCACCCCAAAACCATAAATATCGCTTCTCGCTGTCAAATGACCTGACCAGTTCATGAAATAGTTTAGAACATACTCTTATTTTAAGTGAAACTATTTGCTTTTCACAAGATTGTCTAAGAGCAATAGTGTTGCAGGTTTTAATGATATAATGATGATTCTGGCAAAAGCTAAATATTATTAGTTTATTACCACTTGTGCACTTCACATTTACAGAAACTATATGGGAAAATAAAAAGTGAAGAAAATGAAAACAGAAAAGATGTGCCCCATTTTAATTTTATTTTTGAAGTTTCAGTGCCTCAGAGTAATTTTATTTATTATTCGTTCACCAAATGAAATGAATAAATCAAATATTACAAATACCAATATAACATACAACAGTTATTTCATTTCGCTTATGAAGGACTCACCAGTCATTACATACTCAGGGGCTGCATAACCGTAAGTGCCCATAACTCGCGTTGATACATGTGTTTGATCTCCAATAGGTCCATCCTTTGCAAGTCCAAAGTCCGAAAGCTTTGCATTAAAATCCTGCAAATTTTAGTCTTTAAAATTTAGCTTTGGAATGATTCATGGAGATGGAGACTTGAAAGCTAATTATATTTTCAAATAAATTGGTGACTTTGGGAAAAACAAACTATTTGATTAAAATATATTGTCCATACCATATTGTGAAACAATATCATCTTCTCTCTTTTGGGACAACTTGCACTATGGAATCGATGGCTCAAGTAACATTAGAAGTCAAAGGACAGGCATTTTTGGCAATTTAAAAGATTGGCAGGCCAATTCTAAATTCTTAAAAGCACAACTAAGCACAAAATTTACTACAAGGGCCCGAAAAATGATGAAATTACTACAACTAACCGCATCCAGCAAAATATTTGCTGTCTTGAAATCTCGATAGATGATAGATCTTTCTGCACCATGAAGAAAAGCAAGCCCTTTTGCAGCATCCAAAGCAATCTTGAGTCTTCTTGACCAAGTCAGAGTAGCGCACACTCCTGCCAGCGCAAAACACAAAGGAGAAATGGCATGGGAACCATATGTCAATACCCAGAAATGATTTAGTAAACTGCCTAGTTATTGAAGAAAATAAAAATTTCCTTCTTGCAGAACACCTTTTCTCACCCAGCAAGTTAATTTTCTTTCTTTTATATTTTGCTTTTTTGGTTTAAGTATTCGGTTGTACTTTTTATTGTCATCATTGACAAAACCTTTTGTTCTATTATTTCTTAAGGTCAAAGAACGAGTTGGGAAATTATAGTTCTTCAGGAAGAAAAAAAATGATTTCTTATCCAATAAATTTTACTTGAGATTTTAAACAGATTTTCTTCATGTTGTCACCTTTAACGCAATGAATGAATATGTTGACTGAACCTATATGTATCAGATGTAGCATGTGAAAAGCTATATGAGGGCTTTGGAGGGAAGGAAAAGGGGGCAAGGGGTGAGGAAATTTGGTCCAATTTTCATGAATAAGTATTTTCCAACTAAGAATAATGCTTTATGAAGTCCATTGGTAGGGATTGATTATTGTTAAATCTAGCAGGGAATAATATGAAATAATAAGTGAATGCTTGGAGATGCTTCCTTAAATATCATTTTTTAATCAACTCAGAAAGTTTCAGAACAGCATTCGGCACTCACTTCGAAAAAGTTGTTTTTCCAGGCTCCCAGCTGCCATATATTCATAAACCAAAAGCCTGTGGTGATCATCACAGCAGTACCCAATGAGCGTCACAAGATTAGGGTGTTGGAGCTGTCCTAAATAATTGACTTCAGCCTGCGAATGTAGAATAGCATGGTAAATAAAGCAAATGAATTACCTTTGAAGTTTCTATGTCTACATAAACTTGTCCATTCCTATCTACCTTAGGCGAAACTTAACCAAGCGTTAACCAATTAATGTCCAAAAAAAGTATACTATTAATGTGTTTTTAAGAAACTCAAGAAAACAAGAGATAAGTCAAGGAATTACCAGCCATTCTCTGTCGCCTTGTTTTCCTTCTGGATCAAGCTCCTTAATGGCAACTTGGGTTTTCATATAACCAGGCCTCACATTCTCATCTATGACTCCTTTATAGACAATTCCAAATCCACCCTCACCAAGAATTTGATCAGTGCGGAAATGCTTGGTGGCCAACTGCATCTCTTCATAAGTAAAGATATCAAGATTACTATTTCCAGGATTTCGGCGGAGATCCACAACATTTTTGGGTATCACCACAATCTTGCTTGCATTTGCAGTCTCGTATGATTCCGAGGACCTTGGGAAAGTAGAATTTTCTTTGGTGGGCGATAAGGCAACACCGTGGCCAGCTCCAACTGAAAAGTTTAATGTCGGTCACTACTATTTATATTTTGCTTGTACCTACATTATGTTTGCCTCCTCTCCTAAACTCAACAATAACCTTCTTTATTTCTATTTTCTTTTTTGTTCTGGCAAGGGTACTTGTTAAGCATGTCTGCTCCACAAAGTTTTGTCATGGGAAGTCTCTCTTATGGAATTAGATGTAATATACTGTATATCAAACTCAGTTAAACAATTCTCATAACATTTTCTAAACATAATTACAATGATGCACCATATGATGTGTTCTAGTAGATTTAATAGAAACTTGATCCATCATATGGTGGGTTCAGATTAATAAATTTTACTAACTCTATTACATGAACATTTTTACCAATGGTCCATAATAAATATGTAAAGGGCATATTTTCTGGAAACTCAATTACCCATTATCGATGATAGCACCAACCACAATCACAATAATTATTACTCCCTCCGTCTCAATTTACTTGTCCTAATTGAGAATTGCAGGTCCATTAAGAAAAAAAAATAATTTCTCCAAAATACTCTTTTTATCCTGACCAATGAAAATAATTTGTCAAACGTAGTGGAATGGAATGAGAGAGAAAGTTTGATAAGAGTAAATAAGTTTTACTCCTATTTTTAATGAGTTATATAGTTCCAATGAGAGAGTTGATTAATTTAATATGGGAAGGGTTGGAAAAAATGACAAAAAAAATAGTATTCCCTCCGTCCCAATTTATATGTCCTACTTTCCATTTTAGTTTGTCCCAATTTATATGTCCTACTTTCCATTTTAGTTTGTCCCATTTTAATTGTCCTACTTCCTTTTTAGTACTATTTTTGATACATTCTTTCCAACATTGCCCGTCTTTAATTAATTCATGATTCTCGTTGAAAACTTGAAGCACACATTGAAGACTTAACAAATTCAATGGAGCTTATTTCTCTCCTTATTTCTTTCTCCTCTACCTTGAATATTTAGTTGCTAACACTGTTAACCGAGTTACTTTCATTCTATTGAATAAACTAATGTTTGAAAATAAGAAATTATTTAACTAAGAGGCAAGGTGGAAGCTATTTAAATGTTAGAATTAATAGAACATAAAGGGTAAATTAATAAAAATATATGTTTTCTTTACGGACGCGTATTTTGTAAGTAGGATATATATAGGGGGGGGGGGGGGGAGGGGGGGGA
>JAUMHB010039499.1:0-19061 GCA_032359685.1 Pittosporum tobira | reverse complement strand
GTTGCTTGTTGCACCTATATGGCTTCGCCATAATTACACATGAACCGATATAAGTCAACATCTATATAATTGAAAAATGTTGATAAATACCTAGAAGAACAATGTAAATATCTTCAGATTCTACAAATTGACACTGTTAATGCTTCGTAATGCACTGGGGAGATGCTATATACAGTATATAAATGGAATTGCTATTTTTATAAGCAAGCTTGTTAGTTATCTCCTTGCGTTCATAGTAGCTATGTTCACAGTACTACTTGTTGGAATTGTGGGTTCTCACTAAAGAAGAACACATTAATTGTTGTGTTGGTGTCATATAATATGAAAACGTAAATTAATTGATGACTAATTTGAAATTATAATTGATGACTAAGTTGGAATTAAAATTAATTGGTGACCAATTTGGAGGTATAATACGTAAAAAAACATTGATACTTCTTAATAAATATTAGAATATAGTCTATTTTAGGTCTGGAAGTTACTTGTAACTTGACAAAGATTAAACTTGAAAAAACTAAAAGGGAGAGCTGGGTTGCTTCAAAAGGGAGGGAACTAGAGACGACTCTCGGACACACCCAAAGAGCGTATTTGTAGCTGGTCTACCTTTGGCACCTAAGGATACATACCTGCGCCTTGTGAGAGTGGCTACATATACCGTGTGATTATCGAGGCAGAAAAAAGGGATTTTTATCACAAAGTTGAGCATTGAATTTTGTGAGAAAAATAATGTTCGAAGAGAATAAATGAGAGGTAATTTTATAATAATTCAATTTATTGTGAAAATATCAATTTTACGTGTAAAATATGGGAGGACTATTATAACTTCATTATTATTAGAATAATATAATTTTAGAGTTTGGCCCGTGGTCTTTCATTTAAATAGTTTTCACATTAAATAGTGTGTTTTTTGTGCATGGTTGTTAGTATTTTAATTGTTAGATTGGTATTGTTGATTTAAAATTTAACCACGTACACAAGGAGCGGAAAAGTAGAGGTGAAAAAGAGTCAAATCAAGTTGAGTATGATTTGCTCAGATTCTACTTGTACAATTTATCAAATTTTAAATAAAGTTCATGTATTACTCGTTTAACTATCGAGTCGAGCGTGAATACGAGTCGAGCCCGAATAACTTAAAATTTTTGAGCAAGTTTCAACGAATATCAATAGAAAAAAATAATTTAGTAAGGTTCGAATAAATTAATCAAATTTTAATGTATACTCGTATTCTACTCGTTAATAATTCGAATCGAGCTCGAATCAAACTTTTTGTCGAGCAATCCCGAATCGGGCTCAAACTGTTTGGTTCTATTTTTAGCCTTACGGAAAAGCAAATTATTGGGACTAATATATACACATAATATAGTAGTTGCATTTTTTTCCCAACAATGCTATGAACATATGGTTTTGTAAAATTAGCAACATAAATTTGTAAAATAGTTTTTCATGGTACATAAATAGCTCAAATACAATTTAAACCTATTAGCTTTTGGACATTTAGAAGATGAACCATGAAAAAAGAAATTGGAACCTTAAACCCCCAACGTCAACATACCTTCTGGCAAGTTCATTTCACAGGAGATTAAACATGTCACATACATTGAGATGATGATTTGTTAGCTTCAGTTTGATAACTCTTATTTTAACTAGTAGTAGTTACTTGCATGGTAGTCGCATGTTTATTTTACTATATATATATATATATATATATATATATATATATATATATAATTGAACATTACGACAGACTCTTTCGTGATATAGGGTTGTATTTAGTTATATTGTAGATTATCTTGAGACCGTAGAGCCAAAAGTCAGTAACCAAGTTAGGCAAAGGTTGATTTTGTATCTAGCAGCATAAGCCTAAGCATAAGGCAAGATTTCTTATTCCTATTCTTGTCCTTGGAATTCAGTATCTTGTTTCAGTTGATTCATTATCATTCTATGATCATATTTCTTTGCCGAACTTGTTGATATGCCGGTTTACGACTTGAACATGTTATTGTTCATATTTGAACTTATGATAGTCCAACGTAATTCTTGGACTGATTATTGTTCATTATGGAGCTAATTTGAGCATACCTCTTCTTTCTGGGAATAGTTACTGATAATCCTATTATTCGAATTTGGGGGAACTCAGTATGTTATACCAGCTATTGAATGACTTAAGGACGGGGTCTGTTAGTGCTATTATTTTCGTGTCTGTATGGTTGATCACCTTATGGATATTATTTGATTGTGGTTTGACTAAGTGTTCATCTAGATGGTAGTTAGTACAGGGTCCTGTATGGATATAACCCTCACCTTATGGATATTATTTGATTCTGGGTTGACTAAGTGTTCAACTATATGGCAAGTTGGTGCAGGGTCCTATGTGGGTATAACCCTTCCAAGTTTATTTTTATTCTTGAGTATACTAAATTTTTTTTTTTTTTTTTTTCAGTTCGAGCAGGATTGGAGTTAAGATGATATGTACTCCTTGTGCCTTATATTTGATATCTCGTGTTATTGTTCACTTTCATGATAGCATCTATATGATAAATTAATTCTTATTGCTTCAAAATGCTTGTTTCCTAGAATATTTTTAAATATTTCAAACTTTATATTCCAAACAATATACATATACATATATATATATAATGGGGAGTATGAAAAGGACTTTAATATGATTATTCAACCCCACCCTGAGGTAGAAACTTAAATTGATAGTTCTAAGGTTCATCTTTGCATATTATGCCTTCAAATTCATACTAAACAATTAATGTGGGATGAACATCCACATGGTACATTAAAAAATTGGTATATTTGTTGCCCTTTTGAGATCCACCAAATATATTCTTGGAAGGCCGCCCATGAGTGCCGAACCACTGACCAATCACAGGTGTACAAAAACACCATGAATTTTAGAGGTACTTATGGTAGTGAGTGACTTCTTTAGCACTTCACATTTTTTCTTCGAGCTCTTATCTAGCCTAAATTCACTTTGAGTTCTGATACCATTTGTTTCTCTTTTGAGGTCCACTAGAGATCTTTCAAAAGACCATCCATGAGTACCAAACCATTGACCTATCACATGTCTACTCAAATACCATGGATTTTGGAAGTACTCATGGTAGTGAATCTAAAGTCTTATAAAGCCCTCAATATTTTCTCAAATACCTCATCACTACTAGAAAATTAGGCACATGTGATGGAACTTTATGACGACTTTAAGAATCAATCACAATATAATGTATTATGTGATGGAATCTCATACAATCACAAAATAAGATTATATGTGATGGCTCTTGGTGATGGTTAATTTATCCATTACAAAAATATTTTTTGTAACAATCATGTTAATTACAGAATATGTGATGAAATATAGCCATCTCCCCTGTATTTTTATTTTCTTCATTACAATTTAAGTCATCTCAAAAATTCTACTAAAACTTGTTATAAAATATATGTTTTGTGACAATCAAAGAAATCACTAGAAATTTCAGACATTTGTGACGACATTTATAAGCAATCACAAAATGAAAATATTTCGTGATAGAGTATTTGGGCAATCATAAAATAATATTACACATGACGGCTCTTAGTGATGGCTAATCATTCCATCACTAAAAAGTATTGGTGATAGTCATAGTAATCACTATTTAATACCATTGAGTACTTCATGATGGTAGTCATTTGATATATTATAATTAATTTATTATAGAGTAAATTTTATTTTGAACCTACTAAGTATATTCAATATTTCAAAATGCACCCTACACTTTCGTTTGTGTCAAACCAGACCTCTTAACTATGTCTTTATTTCATATTAACTCCTCGGTCAACATTGTTTAACGATTTTGAGTCCACTAAATATACACAATGTTTCAAACTGCACCCAAACTTTTATTTTTATTTCATTTCATTTTGAGCCCACTAATTATACCCAATATTTAAGGATTTTTTGATCTGGTGGTGCAATATAAAGCAAAAAACATAGTTAAGAGCTTTGATTTGACACAAATGAAAGTGTACGGTGCAGTTTGAAACAATGTGTACATTTAGTGGGCTCAAAATGAATTTTACTCGTTATTATATTTTATCCAATTAATGACTTAGCACAATGGTTGCTACTTATTTATATTTATCAAAAATTGAGGATTTGAACCCTCCTCCTAGCATTTCTTGAGTGTTAGGTCTTGCGATTGATGCAAAATAAATTTAAAAATTAAAAGCATATATTTGAATCTTATAAAATCATGTGATAAGATTCTAATATTCATAATTAATGATTATTTAAAATCTTATAATTTATTTTTGATGGTCATAATCATCACAAAATAATTATATGTTTATGTGATTGTTATAGTCATCACGAAAGAGTTGGATGTTTGCATGATTGCCAAATCCATCACATAAGATCTTTTATGATTGGAGCATACGCGATGAACTCCATGACAGCTAAATACATCATAAAAGTTTTTTGTGATGTCTTTTTGAGTTTTTGTAATATGTTAAGACCATCACAAATGACCATTTTTTTTAATTATGGATGTAGGATGAACACATTTTCTCAATAACATACACGCACACACAATGACCCATAGGTCGATGAAAACATGACCTGCCAAAAATCGAGTATTGCAAACTGATACCAATTTTAACCTGACTCGTAATGGCCCAGTCTACAGGTGAACAAACCCACCCGGTTTGTCAGGTCTAAACATTGCGGTTGAAAATACCAAACTTTTATTTTTAGACTAATCCTCTATTAAAAATATTTTTAAAAAAAGATAATAGGGGTAAAGTGTATTTAGGCCTACATAAATGTGGAGGGAAGGTTGTTATAGAAGCAAAGAAAAATTCCAATAAATTGGAAAATAGTCCGTTGTGGGACAATGAAAAAGATGCCTTAAAGGGACAACTAAAAAGAAAATTTGTAGTTGTTTTGATGAAATAATAAGGTAGAAAAGACAAAATGAAAGTGGTTTCAAATTAATAGTAGGGAATTGAGGAAGTTGAAAAGCATCTTGAAATTGACTTTAACAAGGGAAAATACAGGCAAAGGGACGGGACGAAATAAAAAGATAAAGAAATGGAGACTTATATGCAAGACATAGAAGACTTGCGGGAAAATGACATAAACGAAAACAGAAACACAAGGAAAAGGGGATTAAAGCAAAAATTAGCCAACGAATCTCTGTCAAAAGGAAAGATAGTAAAACAAAATAATAACTGTCACACACCTGAATTTTAATAAGGATATTCATCTTTAAATTATATTATATTTTATTGAGTTTGATATCTATCATTTTTGAAATTAAATTTTAAGTGTCTTGAGATTTCTTTAAAAAAATAATAAATAAATAAATATTTTAGCAACACTTTATTTTTTAATGGGTTTTTATAATTAAAGGATTATTAATAGAATTATATTAGATAAGAAAAGAAAAAGGGAAAAATAAAGTGTCGCTAAAATATTTATTTATTATTTTATTATAATGAACCTTCCTTGGAGATCATTATAGGTACGGCACCTGTTCTCTTCCTTGGTTAATTCTTAATTCGTCGTTATTCTTTCTAAAATTCTGTCATATTTTAAATTGCATATAAAATTCATTGTAACTCCAGTTTGTTCGATTCTTGACTCGGTGGAAAGCTTGTTAAATTATTTATAAGTCTCTTGTTTACATTTTTGTCAATTTGTTCTTGTTTACATTTTCGTCAATTCGTTCTTTAAATAGGACTTATTCATCAATTTCATAATATGGTTCGTTCAGTGATGAGTTTTTTTTTAAGATTAATATGTTCTTTTAGAAAATTGCTCAGAATAGTCTTCCATTAAACAAGAACAGAGGTAGAATAATGTCTGGTATTTCTAAGCTATGTGTGTTCTGTGGTTTGCATGAAGAAACAATTGATCATCTTTTTTTAAACTGTCAATTTTCTAGAGCTATATGGTTAGCTAAAGACTTTAAGTACTCATTCTTAAATGGGGATCCCATCATTATAGAAACTTTTGATCAAATGTTATCTTTAGAAGCAGAAAACAATGAAAACGACACAAATTTTTTGGCTAAGCTTACATGGGGAAGTACATGATGGACATTATGGTTACACATAAATGAAGTAATATTCCAATAAGGAAAAACAAGCATTTCAGAAGTGATAAAAAGAACAGAGGATTTCTATAAAGATTGGCTAAATGCAGGAATTAAAAAGAGAAATGATATGATATCAAAACTAGATACTAGTTCTAATGCAAATGATATCATCACAGGGAAATCAGTGGCATTAGGAAGGAATATCTTGGGAATATTGTCTTTGGTTATAATTATATTATGCAGGTAGATGGAAGTTGGGATAGGAAGACCGGAAATACAACTGTCATATGGAGTTTATTAACTAACAGACACCAAAATTTTTGGCAAATGAATCAAGACAAAAAGGTAAATCCCCTACAAACTGAAGTTTTAGCACTTTTGGAAGCTATAAAATGAACTAAAGAAGCTGATATTTAAGGGATTATGTTTTATACCGATTCGTTATTGCTTTTGAAGTTTTTGGAATCTTTTCTTATACGTAATATGCATATAATTTCTATATTAGGTGATATTGAATGTTTAGCAAAGTACTTTGAATCTTGTTTTGTAATGAAAATGTCTAGTTCGTATGTGAATGAGGCACATAAACTATGTTTAGAAAAGTACTTTGAATCCTGTTTTGTAATGAAAATGTCTCATTAGTATGTGAATGAGGCTCATAAACTTGCTAATAAAGCAAGACTATGCGAGTAATATAGTTTCTGTTTTTACGAACCAAAAAAAAAAGTGACTAGTTTGGACATAGTCTATTTTTGAAATCATAAAAGATTATATATTTCATCAAATTGTTTGATTCACACCTTTATGAAAATCCCTTGATTTGTTCTACAAGTGTTGTTTTGTGATCTATTGCTAGATTGGTGATATAATTTATTACATTTCAAGTTTTGTAAAGTTTATGAGTGATGTAGGTTTTATATTTATAGATTCTGTTACTTACATTGTAAATTCATTTTCTAAATCTTCAATTGTCAAAATTGAATGAACTTTATGTTTTCAGAATCCTTAAAGAGTCTATTATAACTTTTGTGTTTTGACTTCTTAATGTTTATGCCTTTAATCTGGTCATAAATTTAACTTTCTATAACTACTATATCCAGATTATTATATTTCATATTTTGTTAGATGTGTACCATTGAAAGTCAACGTTTTGAATTTGTATTTTACTGTTTGTTGAATATGTTAAAAAGAATTTTATATATTATTTTGAGATATTAAATTTGAGACTTTAATTTATTATTTAATCTATAGAATTGATTATTGAACTATTGAGTTACTAATTTATTGAGCTATTGATTTATTGAATTTTACATTATTGAATTATAGAATTCTTGAACATTCGATTACAACTGAGTTAAGGTACTACTATCAGTAACTATACTTTGATGTTATTGGGCTAGTCTAGGATGAGCGGATGGGACTAGCTGTCATGAACCATCGAATTTGAACAATCTGGTAGGATGGTATTGGATAGGGCACTACCTTTTGTGTTTTGGACCCCTTCCATTTAGATGACTGATGAAAATGAGATTTTGGACTCCACTAATATGCTATGCAGCCACACAAATACTAGTGGTGGATTTTTTAACGGCTCAGGTTACTATTTATTTGATATTAGAATATTATTTTTATATAATAACATTTATTTCATATTGATGGCCGGACTACTGAATTGCATTTGAAAATAGTTTGTTCCTTTTGTATAAAATACTTATTGACACACATTTATGTTACTACATTATGAGCTTCCATTGTAAACACATTTTATCTTTCATTCATTTGGCTTTTATCATAAGCATGATTTGTTATATCTTTGAAATTGTGCTACCTTTTGGATTAGAGTATATTTTTCTCTTGGATTTTGCAGAAACCGTATTAGGCTTTCGACTCACACTTGTTCTCTTTTGTTTCCTTCTGTAGGTAAACGAAGTTAGGTGGTTGGGCTTGGAGAGCATGAGAGATCACTCTGTTTAGAAAATTTATTATGTGTCTTTAATAGTGTTTCATTATGTTAGACCTTCTTATTTAATAATGAGGATTATGTTAGACCTTTTATTTAATAATGAGGATTGAACTTGAGAAGTTTGGGCTCTTTTGTGAGTTCCACCATATAATAGAGGTTATTAGTACCTTGGGATTGATAATATACTTTGGTCTGATTTTAAGAATTGATTTACTTTATAATAGTTATTGGTTATGAAAATTTCAAGTCATTACAATAATAGTAGATCAAGGTAATAGGGATTGGAAAAATATAGCTATTATTAGGGCCCGAACTCAAATTTAGGGTTTGGCCCATGGATCATCCCTCGTGCCATGCGGAATGTGATATTATGTCCCAAATCGGTTAAGTTTAAGAGTAATAATAGCCTTATATAGGCCTTAGCTCACTACCAAGAGTACCTAATAGTTTAAATTTTTGGGTTAGGCCTATTGTGCGCCAGTGGACTTGGTTGGTACTCTTGGGCCAGTGTATTTGGTTCATGAGACGTTACACGGAAGATACCACCGAACCCTATTAGGGTTTTAAAAGGTGGCTGATTAGAATACTTGAGCATATACCTCATAAATGTTGATCTCAATATCTCTAGATAAACATTTCCTACAAGGATCAAGGCTGAAGAGATTACTCCAAAGAGCCCCCACTTGATAAGCATACATAAGTACTCCTGAATTAGATAACTATCTTAACAGACGCTCTATACCAACCTTACTTCATACATGCACTGTAAGTATCACTAAAAACATAATAATTGATAACCTTAATTTTATTACTGTCATTTGTACTTCCTCCATTATTATCTTTACACAATTGTATTTTCTTAAGTATCGATGGGGGAAAATGTAATAAACACATTATTCACTTCTCACAAGTAACCTTAGGAGGTAGAGATTCCGAGGATAATGTTGATTAGGGCACTAACAAGAATTCAGCATCAACATTTGGTACTAGAGTGAGGGCTTTATGTCAAACCCTTATAAACCTGCATATAGTCACTTCCATAACCTTTTAATTTCGAAGTGAATCCTTTTGTTACCATATTTGCTTCCTCCATTATTATCTCTATGCACCTATACTTATTTAGGCATTGTGTGTCCCCTTACTTGTAAAACCATCCAAAGTATTGTATTATCTCTTACTCTCTAGCAATAAAAGTTCTATTCGCCCCACTTGTTCTTTTATTACTTTCTTGTGTTCTATTATTCAGGTTTTGACTTACTTAGCTCCTTGAGCATGCCAAAAAGGAATCTAAGGTCGCACGACTAGCTTGGAAAAATCTAGAGCTGTGACATCATGTTGTCCAACATGTTTAGAATTGGCCTCCTGTTTGGCCTCAGAGTCGACCTCGCCTTCATTTAGTAGACAAGCTCTAAGGATTAACATGCCAAGGCCTTTATGCTAGCTCTTCTGAATAAAACACTCAAATTCAAACATGAACAATATCCACCATGACCTGCTAGAATGAGGTCGATGCTTTAAATTTAACAATGGTTTCCTCGGGTAGCTCGTTCCTCATTGGATACAAATGTCCTAGGAACTCATCACATTTCACAAATACTTAGTAAAGCTGGTCGACCTCTACATGAGCAGATTCTATCTCACCCCTGAAAACCTCTAGCTTTCTAGCCTGGACCCTCATCCTGGTCCTCCTCTCTCTCAACTCCACCCACATTAATTCAAACTCCTTCTGTAGTTCCTCGGCCTCAACCCGGAGCTTATCAAACTCACTCTTGAACTCTGCCTTCATCTCATTTGCCTCGTCCGAAAGCTCTCATATGTCATCATTCGACTACCTTCTTAAAGCATTGAACCAAGTTTTGGCCTATGATAAAAATAAAGTACAACATGCACACGAAATAGGGAAAATATATAATCACTAATAAAATAAATGAGATGACACAACGAATGGACCTGGACTAGGTGCAAAGAAACCTCAAAAGAACATGCATTGAAGTTAGACCCCGAATATGCACTATATCCCTAGAGAGATTAGACCCACAAAGCAACTCCAAAGGGATGTCCCTACCCAAGTAAGAGAAAATGTTATCATCTCACCCGCTTCCTAGTCAGGCAATCATTTCTTGGTAGTTTTTGTCTTCTTGGTGTCTCCACAGTAGAGTTAAATTAAAGCTCGCTTGTTAATCCTAGAGCTCGAGAATGTCCCTACCACCTCGGAACTTATGAGATTGAGAGGTAAATGAAGAATAACATTCGAGGGAGATTTCTTATAAGATATAGGCTCTACGCCTTCCAAGATAAAATGAACAAAAATTGGGGTAAACAGGGAAGAACGATCCATCAGACTATGTCTGAGGAAGCCCTCAATATGGAAGCTGGCCCCTTAGGCCGACCTTAATGTTCAAGTTCCTGCTCATAGAGCCGCAGCCCCCGATTTCCTCATTTCCTTGTTCAACTTGAACATCTACTCAGGACAGAGAC
Source organism: Pittosporum tobira (assembly GCA_032359685.1). Taxonomy (NCBI): domain Eukaryota; kingdom Viridiplantae; phylum Streptophyta; class Magnoliopsida; order Apiales; family Pittosporaceae; genus Pittosporum; species Pittosporum tobira. The sequence goes on along the minus strand of JAUMHB010039499.1, from coordinate 8,540 downwards.
CTACTAGCTAGAAAATATGATGACCACCAATAAAGCAATTCAAATAAATGGATATAAGTAAGGCTGATACTAGGAAAGCAAACAACTATAATAAGGAAATGGTAAAGCATTATATCCATTGTCCTAAAGCCAGTCTTAGCGTTTCTAGCATAATTTTCACAAGCCTTTTGTCGTTGGCTTTCCATCCTCGAGGGGCCTTGGACATCTCTTTCACCCTCTCCTAATAAAAAAAATTCAGTGGTCAAAAACATTCTATCTCTAAAAACAAACAACCATTCATAGCACCACCAACTATTATAGGAGTTATAGGTGATCCACTTTGGTCTATCATCCTGATGGTATATAAGTGTTTTTCCATGCTAGCAGATACTTCAAAGGTCTCACAAAAATAGTCTTCAAAAGGGTAATCTTCCTCCTCATGCACATGGACAAGAAAGATCAGACAAGAGTAAAAGTGTTTGGGTGTAATTGACCGAGCCTAATGCTCATGTACTCGAGAAAATCCAACAGAAATAGATGAGGTGAATGGAACCCTGAGCCCGCACCTGAAAGCATGCCTTGAAACAATAACCAGATGCCCCCAGACCGTTGATATATCCAATCTTCAAGAGAAGGCTTCCTTATAACGTAACCTAGAGGAAAATAATGACGTTCGGTCAATGTTTGAATATTCGCCTACTACAGGGAGCACCCCACATTACATTTTGAGAGCTTAGGGAAATCAAGCTCAACTCGTCCTCCTCATTGAACTCATCATCATCCTCGATCTCGACGCCAACTTCACCCATTGGTAACCCTTCAACCTTTTAAGATAGCCCGTCAGTTTCTTCTATGAACTTCTTCCCTTTACTCCTTACATGGGTCGAAGCTTCAATATCCCATACAAGAGTCCAAACAACCTTAATATCAGACGCCTCAATAATTAATAAGGTCAGATGGATGGGTTGAGCCCTAAAGGCCCATGACTGAGAGGAGGAGTTGGGAGACAACCTTGCCCTTATGAAGAATGGATAATCTAGAGACGAAGAGGAATAACTCCTAGTTCTCGTAGGTGAAAAGTAAAAAAAAAAAATTGTAAACTCCTACAAGCTAGACGCGTAAAGAACAAAACTAAACAAAAAAAGAGAAAAAACCTTTAACTGCAGAAGGAAGCATAAAAAGTTTTGAGGCTAGAACGAGGATTGTACCAATGGCTGACTTCCAAAATTCTAAGCTCTTATGGAGTAGGATTGAAGCTAGATTGTTTAAGGAGTTTATAAGTGAACAAGGTGATGGAAATTATTTTGGAATAAGATTTATATATTTTAGGAATATATGTACGGCCATGACCAAAGCCTACTCGGATCCAACAGTATTACTGAAATAATGAAAAGTCGTGCGCAAAATTAATGAAGTCTGTATAGATGTGCGAAAGGTGCGACACACTCGTTTACCACACGCATCGAAAAATTAAAGGTCATGATCGAGCTCGAGGACCGAACCCAGTCACTAAAATATCCCAAATAGGTAGGGTTCGAACTTCAACTAGACAAGCCATAAAATTACAAACGAAGGAAACTATAATAACTAAGATGACTTCCCATTAAAATCGAATAAAATGGAACACACCTAAAAGCTCATAGTTGTTGAGTGATTATCCCAACTGTGTTATTCATGTCATGGTCCATGCCTGTTTCCTCTTGAAGAGTGAAGATAACAGTACGACCTACCAAGCAACATGTCTCCCATGACAGGGTCGACCTTGAGGCCCGAAGACTAGAGAAAGTCAGAAACGAGACACATGACCCAGTAAGGCAATTAAAGTGGGTCTATGGAAATATTTATTACATAAATCTTAAGCCAAGGGGCATATCCCCTGGGAGAACCCAATGAACTCTGGTTGAAACTTTTGTTCCCCCGTGTCAGCATTTGACGTGGAGGAGGGGGCAATGTTGTTGGCCAGACCTAAATTTTGGATTAGGCCCATGGACCATCCCTCGGATTGGGCCAGAAAATATTGTTGAACCCCAGTAGGGTTGTAGAAGGTGGCTGATTAGGATACTTGAACATATGCCTCGTTAACCTTGATCCCTATATCTTCGGATAACCATCTCCTAAAATGATTATGGTTGAAGAGATTACTCTAGGAAAGAGTTCCCATTTGATAAGCGTACTCAAGGACTTCTAGATTAGGTAATTATCTCAAAAGATGCCCTATATGAACTATACTTCGTACATGCACTATAAGTGTCATTAAACACATACAATTACTGATATAGAACCTTAATTATGTTGTTGTCTTATTGTGCTTCCTCTATTATTATATTTATAAACCTACTTCGTACATGCGCTATAAGTATCACTAAACACATAATAACCGATATACTCGAAATCTTAATTTTGTTGTTCTTATATTGTGTTTCCTCCATTGTTATCTTTGTATACTTTTACTTAATTAAGAATCGGAGGGGAGTAAGGTAATAAACATTTTATTCCCTTCTTGCAGGTAAACCATAAGAGGGATACATTCTAAGGATCATGGTGATTAAGGCACTGATGAGAACTTGGCATCAACATTTGACATTAGGAGGATTTTTCGTCAAACCCTTGAGCCTGATGAGGGCACTGACAAGAATTTGGCATCAACAGGGATTAATTGGTAAAAAAAATGGAGTTTGATAAGAAAGTAAATGAGAAGCTAAAGTGAATCCTTCCCTCAAATAACTAGAGAGATATAGTTTTATTACATTAATTTCAATATAATTGATTCACTGGGGGTAACATGGATTTTTTTCAATTTGTAATATCCATTAATTTTAAATAAAATACTTATATAATGTTATTATTAGATTTGTGAAGTTTGGGTTTTAACTGGAACTTAAGGTGAAATGTGAGGCTTAGAGTAGTTTTATTTTTTAGGAACAAAATCTACTATTAAGAGCAACGTGATGTACACCTCGTAAATTTGAAGAGATATAATTGTTTTAATACTTTTGATTTCAAGGACAAAATTCCTTGTAAGGGAAAGGGGATGTAATACCCCGATATTTTATTAGAATATTCTATAAATATTATATTAATATTACAATCATCATGTAATGACCTTAAGTATAAGTGTAGCAAATAGAAGTAGACTCTTTAATAAATAGTGAGTTACATGGATTTTATGGACTGTACTCATTTAAGTAAGTAACTTTTGGAGAATATACTTGGGTGATTAGCTTTAAACAACTATTAAATTAACTTTATTTACTTATTAAATCTGGACCTAAAGCTTAGTGGAGTCTTATTTAAGAATGTAAGTTTACAAATTCAATTAGAATATAAGATTATTTGTGTGTGTGTGTGTGTGTTACTTACATTATCAATAACATATCTAAATACAATAAAGCATTCTAACTAAGAGTAGCATTAAAATTCTAGTCAAATTCGGAATGGGATAATTATGCTAAAAATCAAAGGCCTAACTAGATTTAATAAGTAGTTACGATAATTATATAATTAAACATTTTATGTGAGTGTATATCGAAAATCCTATACTAGTGAGAGGCAATCTAAGAGAAGAACGAGATATGCCATGATTGTGGATATTTTGAAGAGACATCAATAAATTATAAGCCACTGAAAATAAAGAAAATGAGAGTTGCGACCACGAACTGAAAGAGTCTAGAAGCAATGGAGGAGGAAATAATGAATTGTGGCATTGAAGAAATGATTGGGGATTAATAAACTTGCAAGGGTAAGGAAGTCATAACAAAAAAGTTTTGAAAATAAATTTATAAAGATTGAGTTAAGGGCGCAAAAAGGTACTTGAATTTTGTGGGTTTTGTTATATCTCAAATATCGGATTCCTCCCTTTTCAGCTAAATATTGATTTCATAATTTCTTTGTTAGTACTATGAAGTCGGTAACCCTGAATCATGCTTCTTTATCTCTTGTAACCATAAACCACACCTATTCATCGTTTTATTCATTCTATATGAGTTTGCTTGACGTGGATAATTTGGAAAGCAACCCAATCACTAATTAGGATGTTAAAATTGATTCTCAATTCACTTGAGGAGATAGAGAATAGGTAAATGTTATTTGCTTTATAAGTCAAAATGTTTCTTAATCACCTAACATATATTTAATAGGATGTCAAAAATATCTTTTGAAATTTTCACGCTTCTTGGGATGTTTCATTTATATTTTTTTTCCCACTTAGACCAAGAGTTCGTTAATATTATGATATTTTGCATGTTACTTGTGTGCGTAATGCATGTTATATCATAACTATAAAAAGAAAAATCATACTTACCCTCTTAAAGATTTCACATTGGTCTCTTAAGGATTTAATGGTTTACAAATTTAAAAATGTTAAAGTTATAAATTTACGAATAATTTATATTCTTAATTACATCTAAAAACACAGAACAAGATCAAATCACATATATTTTATTTTATTAAAGTCTAATGTAATACTGTCTACCTGAATATTGGAGCAATTAATATGATTCTCCATGTCTTTGAGCAGCACCACGTCCTTGTAGACATGTCGATAAATCCTTAGTATCATATGATTATGATGAGAACCTGAAGCAATACATTGTCTACACATCTGTAGATCACAGTCAATGCAATACTTGTTCAAGTTATTTTTGTTAAGATTGTGAAATGAACAAGTGTCGAAGAAAGTCCTTCGCAAAAACAAGTCAAGCCACAATGGCTTGCCCTGAAATTTATATTCATTGTCAACAGAAAATCATTATAAGTGACAGAATCCTATATAAACAAAATAACTAAAGTAAGATAAAACTTTATAGGAGAATTATGAAATGGCACATAAATAGTTCATTAACCTTTGACTTAAAATAAAACTAATGTAGAAACAATGATTTAATTTACCAATAGTATTAATCATGATTTCATATAACAACAAAGGCCATTACAAAAAATAATGTATAGATGATGCATCTTATTGATATTTTAGATAATATTCATGACATCATATTATTGTAAATGATTCATTGTTCACTTTTTTTGTTGTCATCCTATTTAGAATGACATCCTATTTGACGTTGTTACTATATATAACAGTTATTACTTATATAAATGTAATGATCCTTGCTCACTTTTCCCCTTTACATCCTATTAATAGATAATGCATTCTATTAGAAAAAAATGAAGAATTATCATTACATTTATATAAGTAATCCCTTTAATATTTCGGAAAAATGATATTGTATACAAAATGTGTCACAGTAGATACTTGCTGAATTCTTAGGAACATTCATAATATTTTTATGTCGTGTCATTATGTCCACATGCATACCAAAAAAATGATAAATTTATGAGAAAATTGAATTATGTAGATAAATATGTTATCATGTGGGTTTTACTTCAGACCAAGTTAGGTATAATTCTCAAAACTCAAAAGAAACCCAAGCCCAAGTCTACTTTTCAACATTAGTTAGGTCCTATGTATATTGTTTTCTACTAGAGAATTTCAATTAATTTTTTTACATGATGATTATCAAGTTCAATAATTGACAAATATACACATAAAGATGCAAACTTTAGAATAAAATAATTATTAAATGATTGGGCTCTACTTAAATCTTGAAAACCATAGTAAAGAAAAGAATTATACAAATTTTCTTTTCCCTTGGTCCATTTGCCGGAAAATGTTATGAGTAAATCCTGAAAAATACTACAGAGATATATTCTTCTTTGTATTCAAGAATTCAAGTGTCCTAAGTTTTGGTCAAAATAGTGATAATTCTGAAGATGTATGAGGAAGCAAGGGAACAAAATTCATTGAAAATTAATCATTTCTTTTATTGTTTCATTATCAAATCTTTAGATCATGTATTATTTTTAAGCATTATAAATTTTAACATAAGCATATTTGTATAACTTGCACTACTAGATACTTATATGAGAAAAAATAATATTACTATACTAGTACATGTTTATCTAAGAATATAAATAAATTGGCACTATTATGTATAATTTTTACCAAATCTAACATACCCGTTGCATTGATCCAGAGGAAGGAACATTCATCATTCTTCTTAGAGGGAATAAGGAAGTCACGAAAGGGCTTTAAATCAAGAGAGACTCGTTTGGTGTTAACATATTGGATATTACTATGATTAAATTAAGAAATTTGATTATTGTACATTGAATGATAATTGAAATAAAAAAAAAATAAAGACTCATTAGAGTAGATTACAATAAGTTCAAAACTTTAATTGCATATGATCCCACAATTTATAGTGTATAGTTACCGCTTAAGTAACTTATATTATAGCTTGCATAAATTGCACTAAATATATTTAAGCCAACGTATAAATTAATATACCAAATAATTAAATTTTATTATTCATTTTTTGGTAAGCATACAAAGTTCGAAACACTAGGTATTTGCTTGTAATGTCTACTTTTATATTGTATATTTGTTGATAGTATTATCCAATCTAATTGAATATGATGGCAAATCAACATATAGTATGTAATCTATAATAAGCTTCAGTTATAATTAAATATCATTTGAGTACATATTTTTGTTGAGGTAGACCTCCTCCTTGCAAAGTGTGTAATATTTATGATAATTCAATTTTTTTTAATTTGAACTGAAAATATATAAGTAATTAACACAAAGATATTTGGTAGAACAATAAATTGTATTTATTAATTCCTTATGTCCTTTGTCATTTGAAAGGGTTGCTTTAATTTGTATATTATCATTAAATTTGTAGACATTAATTAATTAAAATCAGTAAATTACTTGTGTGTCCTAGAAAAAATTTTATGGGATCTTTTGGGAATTTTTTTCATTTATAAGTTTCTTTGTTTAGACCTACCAAATGAAAGAAATAAAAAAAATATTATTTAATAAGTTAATATTTTCTAACAAAGTCACACTCTTTATACATAGTACCTGATCCACTACAATTACCGAGAAATTTTGAGATATTATTCATCATGTAATGACATTATCTCTAAGTAGGCAATGGCTAAGACATCTTAAACATTAATTATAGGAAAATGATATGTATGACCATGGCAATGACATTGTCAATGAGGTGATAAATTGTAATTGGACATATTTAATTTATATTGTATTAATTGCTAAACCTCTATCCAACTATGTGTTGCCATTCAAGTGATAATTAAAAAACTACCACATATTTCTGGAAATATGGATTACTCTCAATTATGTTCTAGATGTCCCGGTTTTTATTAGCTTAACTATTTGTGTAAAAGAATATATTTAAAAGGTTGCAACTATCTATGGGATGATCTTTTTATTATTTTGAGTTATCCTTCTAAATAACATATTGAGAACATAATTATGAACATAGTAAAAGCATATTATATATATATATATATATATATTATGTAATAACCACACATGTCAATAATGATCACAATAGTCAATCAGTCAAATAGATTCTTGTACAGAATGTTGAAAATTTCATTGTGGACCATTGGGAAAAGGTAGCAATTGTTGTTTGTAAAGTTTAATAGAATATTAAAAAACCTTTTAGCTGATCAAGTATAAGTATTTTCAGTGGTGTTTATCAACAATTTATGTGTATATGTTTTCATTATGGAAAAAAGGGGCGTGCGCACTTGCTGTATTATTTTTAATAAATATGAATCAAAATCAAACCAAAACAACATTTAAACCCAAAGCAAGTCAACTCAATTGGGAGTTGTTTAAGTTCAACTATTGATTAATTTAGAATTTTATTACTTGATGTTGAATAGTTTCTTTGAATGAAGTATAATCAATAATGAGAGTAACAATTCTTCTAAATTATCAATATTGTCATTATTAGTAAATTACAAACTTTGCAATTCTTAAATTAATTTTGTTATATATATATACATATACACACACATAGGGGCCCTCATCCAAGTAAGGTTCCTCTATCATCTCGCTCGATCTCAATTCACCATTATTTGATCATAAGGTTGAGATTTAGTGCCTTCCACTATATCGTATAAATCTGGGTTCCAAAGATGAAGACATTGTATAAATTTGGCAATTTTTGTCACTCTCAAAGCATCAGATTAGTCAAATTTAGGATGTATCCCCTCTAAATTCGCCGCGATTCTCATTCTGAAGAACACTCCCATGGTCCATTCATGACATCCTTATCTATGCCACGAACACCACCTTCATTTCTGGCAAACAATTTGAAGCTTACAGGTCCAACAACGGCTTAGACCCCAATCTCTTCTTTTCCATCTTCTTCTATATGTCAGTGATTCAAGAAAATCTCTAATACGAGATGTTTTATGTTAGAGGTCTTCAGACTTTAGTGTGCAGTTTATTGGTTATATTTGTTAACAATCATACTTATGGGTTCGAAACAAATTTGATAACAATCCCAGTTATGAAATTGAGTGTGAAAAATATTCAGAGCGCTTTATAGTATTTATGAAATTCTTGTTAGTTTTTACCATTTTTTTTTTACCAACTAGGTATTGTCTAGATTTTACGTTCCCAGTTCTTGAAAATTTATACCTTGAAATGGGTCAATTTCCTTCATGTGTTTTGAAGTATA
>JAUMHB010039488.1:0-19063 GCA_032359685.1 Pittosporum tobira | reverse complement strand
ATTACAACAATTAAATTATAATTATTTATTTATTGATTATTCATTTATTGATTGAATTAATTGATCATTGATATTAAATTGATTAAATGGTAATTAAGAAATATGAGAGCGTGAATTGACGAAAAAAACATTATATATGAGGTTATATTATATTATATACTTATTAAATAGCAAAACTGTCTAAATGTGTAAAATTTTGAACAAAAAAAAATAAAATTTATGCTTTATTGACCCAGACTAATTCATTGACCCAGACTAGTTTATGTGAACAAAAAAAAAAATATAGATTTCATTGCCATGAGTCCATGACTAATTCATTGACCCACACACACACACACACACACACACTCATACACACACACACACATTTCATTGCCATGAGTCAATGACTAATTCATTGACCCAGACACACACACACTCGCTCTCTTTCTCTAATTCATTGACCCAGACACACACCCTCTCTCTCTCTCCCTCTCTCTCTCTCTCTCTCTCACACACACACACACACACACACACATTAATTTTTATTCCGTGTGTTGCATACAAATATATTATATTTTTTTATAAATATATTTTATTTAAAAAATATGTATATAATAATATTTACATATAATTAAAAATGAGTAAATAAGTGATAATTATTAAAACTCTTGTACATATCGTATAAGTAATAATTATTATTTATATGCAACAATATTTTTAGATAATAAAATTTTTATTTAAGTTTATATAAACAACAATGAATTTCTCTCAAATAAGTTTTAGATAAAATTATTTAGTCATGATTAAAAAACTTATGCAACACTGATTATGGTGACAAGGAAGTGAACAACAAGGATAAAAATTATGTGCACATTACAAATTAAAATATAGAAAAACCTAAATGAGAAAATATATGCACATTACAAATTCTTAAATTTGGATTTGCTTCTATTAACTAAATTGAGTAGCAACATAAGTATATTAAACTGAAACCCTTATGATTGTTAGTTTATGCAAAATTAATCCCAAAAAAAATAAAAATATGATAAAAAAAAAAATTGTTCTGTGAAATAGAAGAACAGATACATACATGAAAAGTGAAACGTGGATTAATTATTATAGAAGACGTGGATTGAGATAAGATTTTTAAAAATTATTAAATTTTAAATAAAATAAATAAAATCTTAAAATTGATTTTTTGAAAAAAATTAACATGACATTTGAATAGATTGAAATTGTGTTGTTATACTCTCTCACATTTGAATATATAAAAGATCCGAATCAATAGGTAGTACCGATTGTGATCCTGTAAGTAGTCACCATATCTCAATCGTTTATTTCAACATTTAACAGGTAAAATTGAAAAAAACCTGATACCATTCATCAATTTTAATGGAACAATTTAAATTTATTAAAAAAAATAATTAACAAATATTTTCATATAACTGATTTAAAATAAGACGCATAAGACGTGTCATACTATACACAGTACTTAACTTGGTCAAAATAAGCTTAGGGCTTACTTGGTATAGATTATTTCAGAACAATTTATATAGTTTATTTATTAATTATATTTTTTTTGAGTTAAAAAAATATGTATTTACTAATTTTTAAAAATAAATTAATAATATTATTATACTTAATCTATAAAAAAAATTAAATTATTTTTTAAAATTAATTAAAAAAATTAATTTTTAAAAATAAACTATAATTACTAATAATCAATGAAATGGCTAAAGCTCTTTTATTTTACTTTATTCTGGGTTAAAGTTCTCGTCCTCGCACGAGTCCGAAGACGATCCGAGTATACGAGACTGTTTGGTAGAGATTAATTGGAGTGATTATAATTTTTTTGAAGTTATAATTATTTTAAATTTTTGTTTGTTTTAATTTATTCAATAAATTACTTTTAGATTATATAAACTGTTAAAATATATAATAATTACTTTTAAAATATTAAATTTTAAAAAATTATTTAATAATTTATTTAAAAAAAATTATATTAAATATAAATAATCAATTATTCAATAATTTAATTATTAAATAATTTATACTCCCGTTTTTTTTTTTTTTTTTAGATAAGCCATAACAAACGAGCCCATGTCATCTCTTTGGGAGCTTTCATAACTAGTCTTCGGTTACACTTTTGAAAGGTTCTGTCCAAGAAAACGGTGCACAGAGCATTGAGGAATGGAGAATCGCAGGGACTTGAAGTCGATATTGGCTTTTCTACCGGTGGTACTCCGATCATCTACATTGTTCTGGCCGCCGCCAGTAGTTGAAGCACTCGTGGCACTCTCAAAAGGCCCTAATTTAAGCAACGTCGACTCCGGCGAGCTTCTTTTCCTCGCCATCTCCGATATCAGAAACTCCCTCAACCTAACGTCCCACCCACTAGCCTATTCCGCCGCCGAGGGCTACGCCCTTTACTTCGACGATGTATGTAATGAACTACTACTACCTCCTCTGTCCCATAATAATTGTCCGCATTTTACTTTTTAAGATCAGATTTATCAAATTGGCAACTATTAAATTAGAAAATAATTGTTTTGCTATTCGAAACAACGAAGCTTGGAATTAGTAGTAAATTGATGTGGTTGACGGTTTTACGCATCACCCCTGTTACCTAAGCAATCAATGTATTTAGCGGTAAAAATGGAAGAAAAATGTATCTCTTAAAGCTTTTAATTTTAGAAATGTAACTAGGTTTGTGAATTGGATGGAGTATAATTTATTGATTTAAAAATTAAATCAATCGTGGACATTTATGTGGGGGAGAGTTTGGTACTGCTTAACAGAATCGTAATATGTTTTGTTTGCTGTTGTGATGATTATGGTGCTCAAATTTATGTGAACTATTTTGTGAAAAGCTATTGTCGCGTGTGGAAGCTGCGAAATGGTTTGGAGAGGTGTTGCCGGAGTTGGTGAAATTGGTGTTGAGGCTGCCTTTGCTGTTAGAGACTCACTATGAGAAAGCAGAAGAAAATGGTCTGCGCTTGTTGGAGTCACAAGAGTCTGGAATAGTGATTATCAGTCAGGTTGGTTGAGGTGCATTTTCAAAATGTGCAATGGCCTTTTTGTAGTTATGTAACTAGAAAGTATTTTCATACAACTGTTCTGTATATGTCCTTATATATGTTTGTGCGAGTATTTGCATTATCACATGATTAGGAGGTTTTCGTTTTATGCTATACGACTAGCATGTTATTCGTAATATCTCATCCAGTTGCCATCTTTTTTCTCATAACTTGGTGGGACTGTGGGAGTAATTGCATCATCAGTAATTAGAAAATATGTTCATACTATCATAACATGTTACGTATGAAGGACTCTTTGAGGTCTATTGCTCACTTATGCAGCATCTTCATGTTTCAACATTATGATTAATTTATTGTGAACCAGGAATTGATAGGTGCTCTCCTCGCATGCTGTCTCCTTTGTTTGTTTCCAACCACTGATAGAGGTGCCAAACGTCTTCCAACAATCAACTTTGATCAATTATTTGCGTATGTTATTTTTAGTTGTTTTTCCTTTTGTATATTTATTTGCTTTTGTACCATTTATACATCTTAAAACTTTTGTGAGACATAGGTGACAAGATGTGTTTGATTCATACATCATATCCTTCTTCTACCTTTACTTCTCCTCTTTCTAGTCCTTGTTTGTATGAATGTGTATTGCCAAAATTTTTGGAGGTCCCTACATCGAGAGTGGATACTTTTATAAGTTGTGTTTACATAATTACTTAGATTTCACATTTGTTTTCCAGCTTCATCAGAAAAACTAAAACCACTAGTCAAAAGAACAAATTTATAGGCTCTACCAACTTGAATGTATTTCGCTCATTGGCTCACTGCACAGTAAGAAGTGCTGAGACTCACTGAAACACATTTTGAGGTTCTATAAGAGATTTTTTGGTGATAAGTTCTTTTTGAGAATTTATCGATTGATTTCTTGTTGATATTACCTGAAAATTAAAAAAAAAGGGGCAATACAGTATCCCTTTTTATCTCAATTAATCTTAGTAGTTGAGTGCTTGAGCTCTTTTTTCCCATAAGTAGATTATTTTACTATTACTTTTGAGCCAGAGGTGTGTATACATATGATATACATGTATGCTTTCAGGAGTCTATATGAGAGTTACAATGAGATACAGGAAAACAAAATAAAGTGCATTATTCATTATTTTGAGAGGATATGCTCACATATGCCTGAGGGATGTGTTTCATTTGAACGGAAAGTTCTAACGTGGGACCAGAGTTCTTTCGCCGTTTCTTACCCTAAAGCTAGTTTTTGGAGCAAATCTCGTGTTCCCCTTTGCCCGTTTGAGGTAATGAAGAAATATGTTGTTCATGTAATTGAATGGTATCCTAAAATTCACTCTCACATCATAAATTGAACATTTAGATGTTATTATTATGTAGCTTTGATATTTTGATAATTACTTCCTTTCTTATTCTCTGTAGGTCTATAATTCAGGATTGATAGAAGATCAACCCGGTGAAGCTCTTGAAGTGGATTTTGCTAATAAGTATATAGGTGGTGGTGCTCTCCATAGGGGTTGTGTGCAGGTACACACTTTTCCCTTTTTTTGGTTAAATGTTCTCAAAATCTTCAGGAAGACATAATATTTGATATGAATATCTTGTGCTTCTAACACGGGTGTTGGAAGTAAGTTGTAAGAACTTCCTGTAAAATACCTAGCATATTTTGTGCCACTTTTTAACTACAATTTTTCTTGATTATCTTGTTTAGGAAGAGATACGATTCATGATCAATACGGAGCTAATTGCAGCCATGCTTTTCTTGCCTTCCATGGCAAAGAATGAGGCCATAGAAATAGTTGGTGCAGAAAGGTTTTCAAATTATACCGGGCAAGTATTACGCAAGTGTGTTATATGTCAAGTTTTACTTTAGGACGGGTGTATTTTAGTTTTACTTCATTGGGAGTTTATATTGTGGGAATATAGGTACCAATTGATAATTTTAGATTGATTCTTTTTCTTCTCTTCGAGGGATCTCATCTCATCATTTTGCTATGATCCCAATTTTCAACATTATTGATCTAAAAGCAGTTGCTTATAACATGTGACTAGAGTTTTTATTTTCGGGTTCAATGTTCTCCAAAATGCACTGATCGCTTAGTCTTTCGAAGTATTTGTAGTGCCTTTTTGTTTCTTGTCCCAGAGCCCCAAATGTATTATATTTAGGTCAGAATTGGACCTTTTTTTTAATAGTTGAACATCTCCAAAAATTTAAACTCTTGCTGTTTTCTTATTAGATAAGTAATTTATTGCTGCCTACTTAAAATGTTACGTATTTTAGCCATCCTAGATGGATGTGTATGTGTTTCTATATACAGCTTGTATGCCCCTTTTCATACTTGCAGGATGTTATTGTGCCACTTTCATATATCGCCCATGATAGATTAAGATGATTTTATCCTTTTTTTTTCTCATATGATATTATCATGAATTTTTCTGCTAATATGTCTGGTGCTTCAGGTATGCTTCTTCCTTCCGGTTTTCTGGTGATTATGTGGACAAAAGGGATGTCGATCGTATAGGAAGGCGGAAAACGAGAATTATAGCAATAGATGCAAAATGCAGCCCAGGGAACCGACAATATGAAATTGAATATCTTATCCGGTATGAAAAGTTTGGTTCTAGCATTTCATGTATGTTTATTTTCTATGATTAAGTCCTGTCTGTATATGTAAATTTCCACATGTACTTGATTGAGGTCCAGAATTGAGATATATCATCTTGTATGCAGCTGGCTCGCTAAGAAGTGGGTCTTGATTAGTATGCTTAAGAGTTAAGATCCATTAGTACTTATAGTAAGCATGGACTACGGATCTAAGCTGTTCGACAGATTAACCAAGTCCAGGCCTCCATGCCCTATGTTTTTCGCCTACATATATTGATATTTTTTTGACGATCTCATAGTTGCTATAGTTATACAATTCATAATCTGGATTGGTTTGATTCAGTCTCTCCCTCTCCCTTGGGTAGTTGCTGAGTTGCTGTTTATAGAAATATGCTAACAGACCAAAGTTGGTTTAACAGGGAGATCAACAAGGCATTCTGTGGCTTTTTCGATCAATCTAAAAGTCAGCGTTATCATAAACTGTTTTATGATGATGGATTTTATGGAGCTCAGCCTGGTCAAGCTGTTGAAATTCATAATAGTATGTCTGAGAAGAATCATTTGGTATGTGGTAATAATTAAATTTTCTTATCTCTCTATCACACACCCACACAGAGATTTCTAGTGCTTAACACAATCTTATCAATTACTTCTCTTAATAACTAAATGATTTAATAGAAGTTCCAAAATTGGCGCAAACTTAAGTGCACACGCAGTATACAAAAGGGAAAAGGGGGCACACTTATGCCCTTGGAGAGCTACAATCTGACAAATTTCCTTGCTTGAAGATCACTTTTTTTTAGTAGTTACATAGCCGCACTTACTATCAAATCCCATGATTAAGCCTTAATTACTCCCCAACATAATCCGTATAATTAAGCTTTAATGTAATCCAACTCCCGAAAGTTCAGCCGTACTGCAAATGCCCCTCAAATTATTCAATTAATTTCACAAATTCTAAATTTAGAGTCTTTAACACTTTTATTTTTCGTATTTTGTTTTTTCTCAGTTAAATGAAACTCCATCAACATCTGTAGAAGAAAATTCGACTGATAAGCCGATCAATATCTTGGGAGAAGAGAGTATTCATTGTATGGACCATGAAGACAAAATTGGAATTGTGACTGGGAATTGGGGTTGTGGTGCTTTTGGGGGAGATCCTGAACTTAAGGTCATAATTCAGTGGCTTGCTGCTTCTCAGGTGATTACTCTCCTGACCCATTTGTTAGCAGCTTTGCTTTTCTGTCATCTGTTAGAAGTGATTGTTAGAATCCAATCTCGAACAAGAGCATGTCCAGAAATCTTCTTATTATCAACATCGTGTTTGTTGTTGAGTAACATGTCCGTGAATATCATTCATTTTCTTGTTGCGCACATTATCAGTTTTTTTTTTTTTTTTTTTGGGTTTCTTTACCAGAAGTTTATTAAAAATGGTATGAGTAATACATATTTATATACCAAAACTTGGCTGTAGCACTGAAATGAGCTTATTTATACTCCAAAGTCGTGGCAAGAACTTTGATCTGGCACGATTCTAGACATGAACTCTGGACTAGGCAACTGCTTGGTTGTGTGCACTTCATGTACTGTTATTCCTCGATTAACTGCAGGGCGTGCGACGCGCATTGAATTGTCCTGGATATTTGAGATTTTATAAGATATAATATTGCAGTGAATAGCCAGTGTGAAATTTCATTCATATTTCTCAGCCTTTATGTTTCTGTTTCCTTGCATTGTTTCTCTTTTATCTTCCAGGCATTAAGACCTTTCATCTCATATCACACATTTGGTATAGAGGAATTGTGGTCACTTGACCAGGTAATCATCTTCCCCACTGTTCCATAAACTTCATCATTAATGGATGTAGTCATTATTATAGCATCTCCATCCACATTTTATGACCTCCTTTTCCAGAAAACAAGCCATACATTTTGGTTTGTTTTAACAAATTCGCGAACGCTCAAAATTTTAAAGTAATGTTATTTATTCAATTTTAATAAACTCAATCATGAAATTGTAAACTAGTTATAAAGTACTATGAATCACTATTTTTTCTCGTTTTCAAAACTTACAAGAATCATATCACTTACTTTTATTTTTATGAGCAATGATATGGTCCCTAATAGCTTGTCGTCTGGGTTATGGAGAGAATAGAATGCTTGAAAATTCACCATACTATATTTCTCAAACCTTTCCTCATTTAATTTTATCCTAAAGATGAGTAGCTATTGAATTCGTTTGCAGGTGACTCGGTGGATTATGTCCCAAAAATGGAGTGTTGGAGACCTTTGGGACATGTTGGTGGAGTACTCATCTCAGAAACAGAAGGGAGAAGCTTATGTCGGCTTCTGCAATTGGCTCCTTCCGTCATTAGATGCCCATGATCCCATGATGTTGGACTCACTTTGATTTCATTTATCAGTGTTTTGTTTATCTTCAGGCAATTAGAGACTAGAAGAGAAACGCTGAAAGCTTGTACGACTGCTATACATAAAGTGAATGTGTTTTCATGGATGGTTTTCCGCTGGACTTTTTTTTTTTTTTTTTTTATTGGGAATAGGGTTTCCCTGGACTTGGGATCTGATACTTGTGGTGGTCGAGATGCTTAAAAGACATTATGACCAAAATTTTACTAATTTGCGATTTCTTTTTTACACGGCCTTGTTGGGTGACAAAGTGCATGTTTGGTTTATTGGTTTTTTGTGCTTTTAGGCTTTTGAGTATAAAATGCATGTTTGGTTTATTGGTTTTTTGTGCTTTTAGGCTTTTGAGTATAAAATGCACAGTCAAGACATGTTCGACAAATCAAAAGTTGCAGTCGAAAATTAACTTTCAACAATTGTTTAATCAAAAATATATGGCATCAAAAATTTGTTGGTGTAAAATAATTTTTAGATTTTTGAGAATTTTTTTGCATTCGTGAGTTTCGGGAATATATCATAGGCTTGGGATCTACATCTATGAATTGAAATTGAAAGGTCCGAATGATCAACTTTGCAATCAGTTGTTATAATCAATTGGTACTCAAACGGTTCATTTGAAAAAATAAAAACCCTCCTTACTGGATGATCATGATACTTCACAAAAATTGAAATTCTTGATCGGTGGAAGAAAAATATCACTATTTTTGTTCGGTTAATTATTAAAAATATTTTTGTAATTTTAAAAGTTGATAATATATTTTTCGTACTTATTTTAATATCTTAATACAAATATTAACATATCAATTTTAAAATAATTATTTTTATATCAATCCAAAGTGAAGAATTCACCGTTTCCATTTTTCATTTTTAAAGGAAAAAAATGAGAGAAATAAAGAGATAACCAAGAATTTACTTTTAAATTTATAATTTTTTTGAAAGTTTTAGTGGGGAAAATACTTTTTTAATTAATTTATTTTTTTGAACAATCAATTTAATTATATAGAAAATATACTTAGACATAACTCTGTTCATATCAACTTAGTAACAAAGATGCCAAAAAAAAATTATGTCTAAATATAAATAAATACACAAGGCATAAAAACAAGAGGTGTTATTATTTTATGAAATAAATTAATTATTTTTAATTTTCCATCATCTAATTTCCTAAAAACGTAAACTCCAAAAATATTAACGGGACAGTCATTCCAGGACAATGAAGGGAGTACCTTGTTGTGACGTCAGTTGCTTACTAAAACTGTAAGAGGCTCAAGCAGCAACCTTAACGCCTGTTCTGCTCTGTCCGGTAGCGGCTCGTTCTGGGTTTTAGATAGGGTTTATTACATACCTTTAAAACCCCCACCACCCCCTCCCCCCCTCCCCCCCTTTACTGACGACTGAGCGAAAGGCATAGAAGAAGAAATCCAACACTAGGTGAGAGAAATCAACCTTTGGGTACTTCTTGAACTTCTAATCTCTTATCAATTTATGCATTTCTTTTTTCTATATATGTATATTCCATCTCTGATGAATGACAATTATTTTCTTTGGCTTGCTGCACATCGGTTTCTGCGGGTAAGCCAGCACCACGTTCGTTCCATAATTGAGTTTCAATTGTAATTTTATTTTTATATTTCACAAAAAAAGACTTGTTTTTTGAATTATGGTACTATAAATTGACACAGTAGTGTAGATTTTAAACACAATAATTTTACACTACCACTAACTAAACAATATATCGTAATTAGGAGTAAACATGGAAAAAATTGTATCATTAAAGTTTGTAAATTCTTATTAGTGAGACTCATTTTGTAAATCAGTGTGAGCAATTGAATACTTTTGTCATGTTTAGGAAGCAATATTTTCTTTTTACCTTGTCTCAAACTCTCAGTGAAACGCAGTTGTCTTGAATTTTGTGATCATGTTCTGACATTAGAAATTCAACCAATCCGTGGATCTCCATGAATTTTGTAAATCCTGAGTAGCATTTACCCAGTGTGCAGATTGCAGTGAAAGTTAAACAATTAAATAATGGATTAGTAATGCAAGAAGAAATTTGATATTAGCTATTATTCTGGTTTCTTTGTGGTCTCTCGTTTTCCTGTATATATTCTAAATGCATCACTAATTGTCCTATAATCTTACACTCATGTTCATTTTTCATTAGTCATAGCTATTTCAATTCAAGCTATACTCATATTGTAAATGTAATAATTTTGTAGGATGGCCCTGCAACAGACACTAAGGTTGCACCCTTTGTTCTCTCCCATAAAAGAAATAAGTATGATGTTTCCCCTTTCACTTTCTAGTACTACTCCCTTAACAAGATATAATCGGAGTAGCACCAAGGTTAGTTTCTTAAAAATGAACTGTCCTGGCCTGTCCTCACAATACTTTTCGAAGTCAGCTTTGCTGGTATGCTGCTTGTTCTTCCTTCCCCTTTTATCCCAGACTTACTCACTTAGTTGATTAAGTTTACTTCTCTCATTGTTCTAAAATTAGAGATACATTTTTGAAACAACAACTTTTAAGAAAACTTTATGTTTACAAACATATCCCCAACAATAGCCAGAAATGTAATGGTGGTGGCTTGATATTTTACTCAATCTTAGAATATAGAAATGGCATGTAGGGAACGTCATGTTACCTTATACTGTAATTTTAGAATTGTATATCTAATTTTGGAATGGACTAAAAAGGAATTATATCTCTATCTTTGAAATGGAGCAAGTATAATTAATATACATTCCTTGTTGGATTGAATCACTAAAGCAGGTAGGTTCTTTCAGAAGAAATCGACTGAGAGCTTCTAAAATGGAGGAAGAACTCAAGTCAGATGATGGAAAGAACGAAAGAGGGAAAAACTCTAATGCAAGTAATGAAGAGGATGATCCCTTCCTCATGGATGAAGAAGAGAGGCAAGAATGGAGGAGGAAGATTAGAGAAGTTATTGCTATGAACCCTGACGTTGAGGAAGAGGTGGACCCCATTAAGCATAGAGAAAAGATGCAAAAGCTGTTAGCTGATTACCCTCTTATTGTGGAGGAAGATGACCCTGACTGGCCTGAAGATGCTGAGGGGCATGGTTTCAGTTTGGATCAGTTCTTCAATAAGATCACCATTAAGAACAAAAAGAAGGATGATGATGATGATGATTACAATAGCGAAGATGAAATTATTTGGCAAGATGATGATTATATTCGTCCAATCAAAGACATAAGAAGTATGGAATGGGAAGTGGCTGTCTTCAAGGACATAAGTCCTTTGGTTGTTCTTGTACATAATCGTTATAAGAGGCAAGCTTCTTTTCTTACTTGTTAATCATTATATAATTTAATTTTTTGGTCTTTATTTCCTCTTCCAGTTTTAAATTTTGACTTACTGTGTACTTGGACTTCATAACATGGAAGATATCATTCATTTTACACGGAGTATTAGTTCTATAACGGTATTTCTTAATGTAGCTTCATGTTACCCTAACTTCTTTACCTGATTTGCAATCATATCTTTCATCACTACTCCAAGTTGATGATTGTGTACTGCATTTGTTTGATAACTATTTGTCAGTACTGCAAACAGTTTTTTGGCTGCTTAAATGATGTTAGATGAAAAAGTTTGCCCGTGTGTGTCTCTCTGTGTGTGTGTGTGATTTTTGTAATATGCATCCTATATATATATATATATATAGTGTAATAGGAGTGACCATTATGAATTGAAATAGGATCGGAATGTGTAAGATGCATCCTATATAATGCATTTGAACATATAGCGGTTGAAGGGAAACTGCAGATTCTATAATTATTTATATTAAATCGATGTTGGAAATCCAAAATTTCACTTTTCCTTATTATTGTCTAACGACTTTGTCAACTTCTTATAGGCCAAAGGAAAATGAACAGATTCGCAATGAATTGGAGAAAGCAGTACACATTATATGGAATTGCAGACTGCCATCACCAAGAGTAAGTAAAGAGTAACAATCACTTTCAAACATTTTATGTGGAATTTGTGGACTTTCTATGTTTCTGTTTTATTTTATTTCTGTTATGTAAGAAACGTCCCTGTTTGTTTCTTCCAACTTAACCACTCTAAACGTCTTATCAAATTTCGATAAATAACAGTGCGTTGCAGTTGACGCTGTTGTCGAGCCTGATTTGGTCTCTGCTCTTGAAGTTTCTCGCTTCCCCCAGCTTATCTTCACGAAAGCTGGAAAAATCTTGTATCGTGAGAAAGGTAATCTTTTAAGAGAATCATCTTAACTAATATTCACCTCTTGCCTCAGGCTTGGATCTTAATTGATTCTATTTTCCTTTTTTTCCTTCAGCAACCAGAACAGCGGATGAGTTGTCAAAAATAATGGCGTTCTTTTATTATGGAGCAGCAAAGCCGCCTTGTCTGAATATTGCTGGCAATAATGAAGAAGAAATCCCTACCATTACAACTAGTGACCGATAGAGCCAAAGTAGAAATTATAATGATGCATGTAAGAGAATGAAAGCTTCTGAAGGTAGAGAGATATTAGTTTTCTTATGCAAATGAAAGCTTCTGAGTAGAGAGAGTAAGTTTTCTTCTATTAAACTTGTCTCTGTATAACCAGAAAACCATAGAAAATTTCTTATAATACAAGTTTGTGTTCAGTTTGCTATATGATCCTGCAATTAAAATGATTTATAAGCATGAAGATGATTGAAAAGTTATACTTGAATGAAATGAGACAATTCAAGAATTGATATCTTTACCCAAGCTAGAGGGGTAGTCCTTTATTTCCAAAATCCATTGCTTAGCACATCCTCAATGTCAAACTTAACAGTAGTTAAATTGGCAGATAATCATTAGAAATCCCTTTATTCCACCAAACCTAGGACATGTTTGATATCATTGTTACAAAAGCTCTTTTCTTAAGCAATTAGTTGTTGTGAACACCACAACAGCAAAAATTATTGTGGTAATGGAAACGGAAGGCAAATAACTGGCCAAGGTTTGTCCCATCGAATTTGCAGTCAGATACACCAACAGTTCGTTTCTTCGACTTCCCTCCAAATACTGTAAGGCATTTTCCAGTATTATGAGAGACCCAGAATCGATATTCGCGGTGGTTTAGGTGTCTTGGCGGGTTGTAAGATTTCCAGTCTGCCTCTGCCAAACTTTCCAGGGATTTCAATGCACGAAGGCTCACTTTGCCATGCTTGTCCACTGTGAGGTAGCTCTGTCCCCCTGAGCATTTATCCATATAGTTGCTGAATCTGTCCTCCATAAATGTAGATTTACTATCATTTTGAAATTTGTCTAGTGAATTATTTCAAGTTGCTGAACCAACTATGAATAAATATGCTTTTTAGCCTATATATATGCCTAGTGTCTTGTTTACATAATTTCTTCTCCTTTTGGAAATGAGAACTCCATTTGACGCACATTAGGGTTTGCTTAGTACACATTTTGCAATAATTTTTTTCATTAAATTTTTTTATTGGTCTTTATTTGTTAAGAAGAGGTCAATAAAGGTAAATGGGACCCTTGCTTCCGGATGGAGAGTAAATGTTAATGCTATATCTAGAGTAATGATATTTGCACTCCAAATTTCTTCCATTTATTTGTATTATTTTAATCTTATAGTAGAATGCAACCAGTAAAAAGAGTGCACAATTTATATGTGTGTGTGTGAATGCGCGCACAACAGCAAACCCTTGAAAGTAATAAGTTTTATAACAGACAGAATTGACAAACTTCTCATAGCTGCTTCTCAGGTTCTTATGAGAATGTTTTAGTTACCTATGATAGCCGGAAGCTGAACCGGAAGTGGATTGCCAGCCAAAATAAGCATTGAACTCGCTGGAATCGCCAC
Source organism: Pittosporum tobira (assembly GCA_032359685.1). Lineage (NCBI taxonomy): Eukaryota > Viridiplantae > Streptophyta > Magnoliopsida > Apiales > Pittosporaceae > Pittosporum > Pittosporum tobira. The sequence continues at coordinate 5,170 of JAUMHB010039488.1, read as the reverse complement.
CTACAATATTTGGAACAGAATAAACACCTCTGTCTTTGGAGTCCACATAGTCAGATTGCAAAGCGCCGGCTATGAGAGAATTATCGTACGCCGTCATATGAGGATAGGTTTCACTTGCAGGACAAGATTTTGAAAAACATGTAAAGCACTGACTGCATAATCTGTCACTTTTCAACCTAAATTTAGGAGGAGAACCATCGGCTAAGGCAAGACTTATTGCCACGACCAGGAGGGCAAGATACAGACTGCTGTATCTATTATCCATGCCGATTTTAATTTAAAATTTTTTTATACCCTCTCACCGGGGTATTGAAATGAGGTCTAAATTCTTGATTATTTACTGTAATTTTCTTGATTTTATGTACGTCGCTCCTTGGTTTATGAATCTAAAATGTATGGAATCAACACGCTGAATCCTGCAGGGATAGCATAGTAAAATGAATATTTTATAGCTGACTGTTGTTTTTTATTGTGAATTTCATAGATATTACCAAGATTTATGCTGTAATATTTTGGTTCTATTAGGTTAAACAATAGCATTAAATTCTTCTGGTTACACTAAGTATTTTTTTTATTTTATTTTTCAATCGCTTTTGATCTTCTGGCTGTGGATTAATGAAGGTATCTGGTTAATCTAACAACGAGAGTGACTGAATTAACCAAGGTAAACCGTTAACAAGGGCAACCGGCTCAACTGTCATTTCAGTTTGTCTTCTTTGAAGTTGGTTAACGAATGCTGGACTGCAGATTCTCTGGTTTGGTTGCAGCTCTCATAGTAAGGTACAAAACATTTTAGATACACGCAAAAGTCTAAAGGATAAACTTAATTTGCATTTTATGATCATAATTCTCTTATTTTATGCTGGTAATTAGCTTTGTTCCATGCAAACTTCTTTGTTTTCACGATTAATCATTTGACACTTATATTCCTGGGCATTTCTTGTTCCCTACATAGACATGTTGGTGTTGTTTTGATTCAGCCTTGTGAAACTTGATGGCCAATCATTCTAGATTTAGATGAATTGCTTCGGGGCTGTTACACACGGTAGAAGTGATGGCGATTTCAGGAAAAAACTGATAAAAGAGTACATAGAGAATAAATTAAAAATATTAGAAATTCTTAAAATGACTGAAAAACTCTTCAATTCACACGCTTTTGGTGACTGCTTATCCATTACTAAATCTTCCTGAGGATAACTACCAAATCTATGCATTCGTATTTTATTTTATTTTATTTTTTTTTTTAATTTTAATTTTAGTTTTTACCAGAGGAAACAATAAACCGGGAGACAAGAAGTCCACTCTTTGGAAAACCCACAGAATCTCCCTACAATGATCTGTCACAAGGGTACATCTGTTGTGCCCTAGTGTCCTCCTTTTCCTTGATGTCCATTTGTAGATAACGTTTCTGGAATTTTAGCAAAAAGCAGGTTTGCTAATCCGGTCTGATGATTGTCTTTCTTTCTTTCTTTGTTTTTTTTTTTTAAGTTTCTTTAATTTTTTTTTACTAATAAAATATTTCTTTTAAAAATGCACCCCGCCCATGATCACATGGAAGGCTACACAGCAGGAAAACCCTGCACTTATATCATGTATGCGTACATAGGTGTCCATACACTTACGCCTTTGTGCTCAGTTTTAGTATATATTTCGGACTTTGTATGCCTGTGATATGTGTGGGCTTAATTAGTTGATTCTTATTATTAATTAGGTTTGATTGATAGAGCTTTCCAAGCTCGCAGCTTAAATTCAATTAAACAAAAAAATTAAAGTTAAATTTAAATTGTAAAATAAGTTTTAAAATATATATTTTATTCTATCAAACATGATTTTTAAATGCGTTTTGAGTTTCAAAATGTCTAAACGTTGTATATGCTGCTAACAAACAAGCACAATGTCACAATGTCGAACATATATATTACATTACCCGAACATATATATTACATTATAAGATAGATACCAGAGCAAACAATTTCATTTGCATTCAAGGCCCAACAATAATCCGGATAAGTTAAGCTATATATAAGCCCGGTGGGCTACTCCACTAGTTGCTATTTGATTTGAAGTTTGAAACTTTTGAGCCTCTATTTTTTTAATAATTTTTTTTTTTTCAATTATTGAGTTTTAACACTAGTAGTACTCCTCTTGTGCATTTACAGGGAGTAAGTTACAATAGTCTCAAATCGAAAAATACATTAATTTGTTGAAGATATTTCCAATAACTTATATATGTGTATAATTTTTCTAAAGTCAATGGTTCTTTGTCTACTCGTGAACCTATTAAGCTTGAAAGTTCTGAAAATGGATTTTTGGGATTTTTCTAAGGATAGAGAATCTAGGTACTCGGAGTGGCTCTTTTGGTGGGGTAGGGCCTGAATAATATAAAAGGAAAAACAGGATCCTTGTAGCAAACCACCCTAACCAGTAGGAAGTTGGAACAAGGCTTCAGTTGAATTTAGTGTTTCTGGTAGGCCTAACTTGTTTACCTAAAGTCCAATCGAATTGGTCCATTTCAATGCGGCCTGATCCAGAAAGTGTAATCCTAACTTATATTTTTCATTATAATAGTCCATTGTAGTCCTCTCTTTCCCTGTCCATCTCCCTTAGAGCATTCACATGCATGTGTGGGATATGGATTTGGCCAACTCAAGGATGAATTGACCACTTGTTGCTTATCGGCGGTCTTTGACATTTAACAGTATAATACAATACAATACAATTCTATGTTATACACACGTAATATTAGTGTTTTCTTTTAAACTCGATAAATAATTAATTCTTTATTAATTTAACCGAATTCAAATCAACAATTATCGAGTTTCAAAGTTTGAAACCAACACGCGTTGATTTCCCACCAACCAGTGCCAGGAGAATAACAAAAGGTTTATTCCAAAAGAATATGCTTCGCCTGGAAATGATTCGCGAGCATATATTCTACTCTTATCTCTTCAGACTTGTAACAGAGACAATAATCATGTAATTAAGGTGGATTTGTACTGATTGTCTCTGTCGGGCATCATCATATATATTGTCTGTGTTCTGCAGAAATGCATGAATATGTTTTGTTGATGGTCATCTAAGCATCCTTAATTTCTTCGAATTCCGCGACTTTTACAGAATTATGGTTAGATGATCATCAGCAAACACATTCGTCGCTCCGCATTGATCGATCCCTTCTTTCAAATTTCTCGACTCTGCAAAAAATAGGTCCCATTGGCTCTTCAATGCTTGGATATGTTGCTTGGTCTCCTTTAGTTAAGAGTGAATATTTCATTTCACTCCTGGGATTAATTTGCATATTCTGAAGGTAATACTTCTTCTTCGACTTCTACTACTATATTTTAAGTTTGCTCTAGCTTTTTACGCCTAGTTTGAGAAATTTGTGAAAGGTAGATTATATATATATATATATATAAAGGCATTGATTTTTTTGGCTTGACAGATTTTGTTTGTGGGATGAAATTGTTAGGAAAAAAAGAAATACACCATCTTGTCTCCTAAATTTTTGTGTTGTGTTACGGTAGGAGCTACATAGCGAAGCTAGGTTCGTTTAATTAAATAAATTTTTTTAATAAAATGCAAAACGCATAGTAAAGTTTCATTAAAATTATAAGTTGCACTCTAAATTAAATTTAAAAAAAAAATCACTCTGAAGTTCAATTTATCTAATTAAATGTTTTTTCCATCCATTTTGTTAACTCAATACACGTGTGTGAAAGAAAAAGTGAAATAGCACACATATATCAAACCTAGTTTATCGCGTTAAACGTATTTTGTCTCAATATACTATATCTCTTTTTACATATTAGATATTGTACAATATTTTTTTAACAAATTTATCACTGAACCTAATTTTTTTTTAACAAAACGTTAAATTTTCTATTAAAAATCCATGTCAATTCATATGTGGAAGTCAAATGTTACAACCCTGCTTATGTGAAAGTCCATTTGTTACCATGTAGGAGAGAGACTATCTCATATACACAAGTCACATATGAGAGATAATAATATTTAATTAAAAAAAATTGAAAAAATTGAAAAATAATAAAATAAAAATATGTTGATAAATTAAATATTATTGAAAAATGAAATAATTTTAAAAATAATAAAAACAAGAAATAATAAATATGTTAATAAATTAAATATGCTAACTCAAAAATAAAATCTTCTTAAATTTATTAATATTTACTAAAATTTTTCAAATATGTTAAAATTATTTTTATTATTACTTAAAAAATATGAAATTTTATGGAAAAATTTAAAATAATCCTATGTTTTATATTATTGTGCAATTAAATGTTTAATTTTAAAGATAGGTTTTTAAAGGATTTAAAAATATATTTTCTAGAATATAAAGGAAAATATTCATTTTTTTTATTTTTCTATGAAGTTATATAAATACAATATTTCTAAAATAGACACGGTTTTTGAAAAGAATATTTTTCATCATATTCTAAAAAATACATTTTTTTAATACTCTCAACCGAAATATTATTCAAAAATAAAATATTCTTAAATTTATTAATACTTAATGAAAATTTTCAAATTATTTTTATTTTTATTACTTAAAAAGTATGAAATTTACATAAAAAATTAAAAAAAAACCATCTTCTAATTTGGAGAGTATATGTTTTACATTTTCATGCATTTAAATGTTTTATTTTAAAGTTTTTTAAGAATAAAAAATATATTTTTTAGAATATAAGGGAAAATATTTATTTTGTTAGTTTTAGTATTCAGTATCATTTAAAATATTTTTTAGTATTCAGTATCATAAAGACCAATTACAACTCTCAAGATGAAAATTGGTCTATCAATGATTTAATTTCTAGAGTTGTTGTTGAAGAGGAAAAGTTAAACAAGGAGAAAGGTCAGAACATTGCATCATATGCTTCCAACTATAGTTATCAGAAAGGTAAAAAGTTCAAAAACCATACTCCTAAAGTTGCTCAAGGGACCAATAAGGGATCTATTTAATTGAGTAATTTGGGTCTTAATAAGGCTAATTTTAAAAAGAGTGGTGGTCAGTGCTTATTCTGTAAAAAGAAGGATCACATAAAGAAGAATTGCCCGAAATATAAAGCTTGGTTAGTCAAACGTGAAGCATCAAGTACTGATTCTTTGGCTCTTGTTTGTGAATCTAATCTATTAGAAGCCCCATCAAGTTCTT
>JAUMHB010039477.1:0-19063 GCA_032359685.1 Pittosporum tobira | reverse complement strand
ATATATTTCATACATTTTAAAATTATTTGACTAAAATTCATTCGCCTTAAGGAGTATTTGAAAACAAATACATACATTTTAAAATATATCATCCAATCGACAAAAAATATTACAAAAATTCTAAATAAAGAGAGTATGAAAACTTTTTTGTGTTGACTTTTAAAAGTTTTCATATTCAAATAACATGAATTCATTTAAATTTTGACAAAAAATTGTTTTTGCAACTAATAATATTTTTTAAATAATTCAAGATTTTTACAATTGTATTAACCAAAATTGAATAAATTCATATATTTTTTTAAATCAATAATATTCTTATATTTTCAAAGAGGTGGCATATAATATATAATTATGTTTTTGAAACATCACAAAACTCATAAAAACAACAATAAAAAATTAGGACATTAAATTAAGTTTAACTAAATCAAAAAATAACGTGAAATGATACATCAAACAAATTAAGGGACTTCCTGAAAAAAAAAAGGTTTTATAGTGGAGGGACCAAAAGATGGATTAGGCCAGTAAATAACACTAGTGGTTGCAAAATACATACCCATAATCAGCGGATCATATTCTATGTTATCAGTATTAGCAGACATACTATTTTACCATAGTTCCATAAGAGGAAACACAAAGCATAATGTTCTGCAGTTGCTGAACCTCAAAAACTCAATCGGCACCAGAAGCTCCTTCCATAAGCAGCTTATACACTTCAATCCTCGGACCATAAGTGCCCAACACGGTTTTTATATTCGAAAAACTACACCCAAAATATAAAAAACATATATAAATTGTTCGATTTTGCAGATCGAAGCATAAACCTCATTATTAATAATCAGAAATTGATCAAGCAACATGGCAATATGAGGAAGGACAACAATGCACATATACTTCACTTGTGATTGTACGGGTGCGAAGAGGGAAACGGTGCAATATTATTCAAGATTTGACCGAACGCTAAACATACTAAAAATACCCAGGACAAACAAACATGTGCGCAAATTTAAAAACCGTAAGTCATAAGATGTGAAGGTTTAAAGTAACACGAGAATTTCCAACAATTTTACGGTAATTGAATTAAGCATGACAGCCGTCTTTCAATTGGTTAGTGGGAAATGTATATAGATGAGATAATAATGGAAACACCTTTAAAGGGGTTTTACCTCTTTCACAATCTCTTCACATTTGAAGCATAATTCTTGCTGTTTAGAAGTTGATGATTCTTTCACCGAGTTAGTCTTTGCATTTATAGCATCCACCTAACAAGTCAAAAGAAAAGAGAAAATGTATTCACCGAACAAATCTTGATCTAAATAATTTAATCAAGCAAGAAAACTAGAAACATATCAAGAGTACCTCGGCAACAAGTGCTTCAATAGTTCTCTGTCTTGATTCAAGACTCTGCCTTGTTGATTCTACTTCAAACTTCACGTTATTTAATTCTGCATCAGCCATCTCGCAGTTGAGGTCCCTTTCTTTCTCTAACTGCTTTTTTAGTTCATCCAACTGATCCGCTGATTAAGACATGTATCTACCTTAAAGTACAGGATGAAATACCAAAGACAAGAACTAAATTAAACTGGAAAAGAAGGAAACCTTTCCCTTGACGTTCGACCAGTTTTGCCTCGAGTGACTTATCTAATACTCCTTCATCACTCAGCTTGACTTTTATAACCTTAACATCCTTCTCAATTGCTTTAGCAGAATTCACCTGCTTGAAATGCCAATGTTTCTTTAGATCACCAATTAATGGGAAAAAGTAGATGATTATTGCCAGGTTGAAATGCATTGTCAGATATCACTACTGTGAAAAGGTATAATCTTGGCAAAGGACGATTAGAGTCATTAGACTGTAAAAACATCTACAAAGAATATGATACTAATAATAATAAAAAGGATAGTTCATAACTAATAATAATAAAAAGGATATTTTGTATACATGAAATATATTTTTAAGGAAAAAAGACATCATCAGATTGAAAATTCAATTACCCGACCAGTGTATTATGATAATTAAGCTCTCAAGCTCATGAAAATACAGAGCATAGGAAGATCATCCAGTCTAATCACCTGTTCTTGTATGTCTTGCATCTGAGCATAGTACTTGGACATTCTCTCAAATGCCTGACAAAGAAAAAGAGTTAAAAAGAATTGTCAGTTTTTTATTTTATTTTTATGTGATAAATAATACAATAACTTACTCATCGAACTAGACATGTCACAGGTGAGTTAACTTGAGTTCTTTGGTATATTGCGAAATGTAGGTTTTCTGAATATATAAAGCTTTTGAAGTCCAGGTTTGCTTTTCTAGTGTCCACCCATTATGACCCATATAATAGTATGTGGCTTTGATATAGCATATGTAAATCAACAAGCAACAGGACCTTGACAAATTCTTGATAGAAAGATGACTACACAATTTCGAACATTCTGTCACAACTTCTATTAAAACAACTTCAACCATTTTCACATCCAAACATATGTTCTCTCAATAGTAGTTACAGGATATATAACTCGATGAACAAAAAACCCAACTCCACTATGCCTTTATCACAAACTAGTTGGGGTAGAAAACTCTATGAACAACAGATAAGTGGAAATGTAAAGTGGCTCAACTAACACACATAATGAGGACCACAAAATACAAACCTTTGTATAAACCTCAAGAGTGGAAGACTTCTCCTGAAAAGCTAGCATTGCGGCCCGCTCAGCATTCTTTGCCTCAACTTGAACTGATTTCTGCTCCTCCAAGGCTCTCTTAAAGATGGAAAAGAGAAATTAGAAAATTGAGCAAAATCAAGCACTAAATGGAGAACTGTGAACAATATGAACAACAGATGGAAGTGAGAGGGGGAAGGGGACACCACGAAAGAAGGGAAAAATCCCCACCACTAAGATAACATGAATATTATAGAACGACTATCACCACATTAAACCAGAGGTACTCCAGCAAATAAAATAAAATTGATTACTAAAAGTATTCAAAAAATTTCCTGATACAACATCTGTTTTCAATTCGGCAACTAGATTGATTAATGAAAGGAAGTGAATTAAAACAGTAAACAAGAAATATCAGCATCAGGAGGATTTCTAAATAATTATAAGCATCACATGCTACATGATCTCGTAATGCAAAAAGGATATGATGACTGTTGTTTTGTACATCACATACCACCGGAAGAGGCATACAGCTGAAGAAATGCATCCCCAGAAAAAAAAATGGTAAGCAAAAGTGAGTTCTGTTCATATTGATTTTGGATAAATTAACTAGTGTAACTATATACACACCTCAGCAAATTCTAGGTCCCATAAACGATATCTAATTTTGGTTTTTCCACTTCATACCAAGAAATGAGTTCAATGGTAATCACCTAAGGTTCCTGATCAATTACCCCAACAGACGCTAAAGAAACAGATTAAAAGGGAAAGAATGCATTATCATCAAATCCATGGAAAACAAATATGATAAGGCTCAAAACCATTGGTTTCATAACCAATTACAACAAAATTATGTAACTGGTTCACTGCAGTTAGCTACTTATTATAACTTGATTAGGGACTGAAAAAATTAGAAAGACTGAGGTGCAACAAATTGTGTCACACCTAACTGCTACCTGTGGCTACTTGTGTTTGATAACATGTTCTACCACATTTCTGTAGTCCAAGTGGAGCCAGTAGAAGGAACAACATCATCGTGGCAATTTAAGAAATAAAATGCTAACATATGAAGCAATTACTTGCAGTTTACAACTATATACATTACTGGTATTACTGCCAATAGCCTAACAGCCAAGTTCTATACCAAATCGAGTGATAAACTCTCATTTCTCTCAAAAAAAGTTTTAGCATGGTAGTACGTTAAATATCTTTTGACATTTAAGCACTCTGAAGCATGTCATTTCCTAATAGCACACTGCATATTGTTCGTCATTCAGGGACAAGGTTTCACTGAACAAGGTACTTTAAATATTTTCGTAACAGGTACCTGCAGTTTATCTGGCGATTGAACAATTTTAGAACGTAGATTGGCATTTTCTTGGACAGTTTGTACCAAAGCGAACTCTGCACTGGAAATCTGGGAGGCAAGTCACAGATGACAGTTAAATATGGATGTGACAGAGAAAAAACATCTAGTAATCCATCTGCAAGGAAAACATAATAACGAGGTCCATTTATGATTATAACATCCTCCCCTACACATAGCTGCCATATTCTTTGTACATAGTTTCACTAGAAGATCAGACCTTGTCTAAGTTATGATGAGTTTATGACATGGAAAATGCTTTAATGCCATGAGACCATGAGCTTACAATTTCAACATCTTTGGTAAAAGAGATTAATTCATTCCCATTGATTTACTTGTCCAGGCAATGTCGATGTTATCTTACAACAGTTAATCAGTTCATTGACAGCAAATAATAGAGGAAAAAGTATAATGACAGCAGTTAATGAATTGATGATTATTCACTGAAACTCTTACATATATAATAACAAAATGTATATGTACATATAATATTTATATATGTGTGTGTGTGTGTGTGTGTATATGTATGTATGTATGTATATTAAATTATTAATTAAGACAACGTAGCAGCAAAGGAATAGCATAATCGAATTCCAAAAATCATAATCAACCAAAATAAATAAATAAATAAAAATTGATGATGCTCTTCTATCTCTGGTCAATGTAATAGAATCACTTTATATGATATAGACATTCATGAACTTGTAACATATTGTGACAAACTTATACTCCCTCCATCACACAATTTTTGAAACATTGGACTTTTCACGCATACTAAGAAAGTAAGAAATGGGGCAGAGGGAGTAGCAATTTCCAAGTCACGTGTAATAACATATTGGCATGAAATTTAATATATCTTCATTTCTATTTGCAAAATTCAGTACAGTATATATATTGTAATACTCAAACAAGTGTATTCCTGTACCGACTACTGACAAATAAAGGACACGATAAACATAGCAAATTCACTGTTTACGAAGTTCACACTAAAGTGACTTTCTAGGAAAGTCGAACCTTCAAATTTCTTCTTTCACTTGAAACCAATTAGAATTCATTGTTCACTATTTGGCAAGGACCTTAGGCAAATCAATCATACCCTGCACTATCTGATTGCATAATCTAGTATAAGGTAGAATCAGTAAAACAGGATTTCAATCCTTATTTGTGGAATCAGACACGGTTGCCATTTAACCGCCTAATTTTGCTTGAAACCACCTCTTCAATCATTATCTTATAACATTAAACAGTCGGAGATAATATGTGAACAGTTTGAAGAAACTGGCGGTTATATCACTTCCTTGCACAGAATCAAAAGACTTGTGTCATATTAAGAGGTGCTGATATGTCAAAAACCATACCTTCTCATCCATTTCTTTTGCCTTCTCCTTCATTTTTTTTATTGAAGCCTTCTGAGACATTTGATGATTGTTAAGACCAGGAATGGTCTGGCGCAATTCTTTAACTTTAGCATCGACTTCTTGAACAATTGGGATCTCACTTTCTCTTGATTCATTGTACTCTTCTATCTCTGCATTCAACTATAAAGCAAAAAGATAAGTCATTACATACAAACATTTCCAGCATTGGTGTGCTATCAAATCAAAGTATATTCTCAAAAATACCTGTGAGATTCTATTTTCCAACTCTTGTCGTTGCTCATCAAGTCCGGTTAGATCCTCCACTATCGGGGTCAATTCATTCATTCTGGTTCCTCTGTTAGATATTTATCGTAAAACTGATTAAATATATAAAACTAGGAAGGAATTAGTGGCTAAATCATACAAGCAGCTAACAAATGAACATTCAAAATCAGGATCTGAATTTTCCATCACATTGCTATGATAACATTACGAGTAATTCTTATTTCTGTCTCCTCATAAAGTAACCTTCACTAATACAGAAAAGCAATTATCTTTATGCAAAAATAATAACACCAACAATGGTGATGATCAAGTATACTTCAAGCAACAACCATGCCACAAAGTAGTTGGAGCAAAATGAATTGAACATATAAGTTTAACCAACAAACATCTCATTCAAACGGAAAACACTTACTTCGGCAAACTAGTCACCAAGAAGAAAACATAATGAACAGAAACGGAAAGAAAGAACAAAAGAAGAACAGTAAAATGTGTTATGTCCTAAATTGGCAGTGTATCTTTTAGTCTCGCATAGAACTTAGTTTCCACACTTCCAGCCGGATCATGTATCCGATACCATTTGTAACAACCCTTATCCAAACAAGTCTCAGTCCAGTCCTTTGGACTGGACAAGCCCAACTTAAAAGTCATGACAAAGTTGTAGTACTCTTAGAAGTAAACTTAAGGCTTATTTTCTTTTGTGAATCCCCTCAGGTCAGACAAAAATGTAGAGTGGAGCTCTTATTTGGGGATTTAAAGCTAGAACAAAGGAACTGAAAAAACAAAATGTGAATATATATCCACAAACCAACCAAAATTCAGCAAATATTTTGAAAAAATAATTATAGCAAAAGGGGAAATGATTACTTGTGAAGATAAAAATTGAGCATGGCACTAAGGAAAAACTCGGTGCGATCAGAATCGGGCTTTATAAGATCCTTAAGCGTAAATTTCATAGGGCAATCAACAGCAGCAATAAAATCCCTAATCTTGTGTAACAAATTGACGCTCCGAACCGAATCCACGTGGAGATCCGGGTTCTCCAGCTGCTCCAGCGCGGAGAAGTCAATCTGGTCATGATCTTCCCTGAAAATATGATTACATAAACCAAAATTTATTAGAAAATATATAAAGTGTGCCTAAGAAATGGGGACAATTAGGGTTTTTTGGGGACAGTACTGAAGAAAGTCGATGGCGAATAAGATTTTGGTGTAAAGGTTTGTGGTGAAATCGGGATTGGGGTGGAGTATGTTGGATTCGGAGATTGTGGCGATTTCGTATTGGGCCAGGACTGCAACGATGTCGGACCGAGGGAGCCGCGGGTAATCGAATTTCGACATCTTTGTTGTTCGCTGAAGAAGAGCAAAGGTTGAGTGAGTCTGGTTCAGGAAGTATTTTGGTATATGGCTGTTTGGGATGATTTGGATGTTGTAACGGGAAATGGGGAAGAGAGAGGGAGAGGGATGAATAGAAATTTTCCCGCCAAAAAAGTGGTCTCTCTTCTGTTCAGTCTTGTCTTCAAACACAGTGAATCTTGCAACAGAGAATTTTCTGTTTATTTATTTATTTTGCAGAAATTTAATATAAATAATTTTGTGAATAATTCCCTTAAAAAAAATAAAATTCATTTGTTACAATAAAGGAGTCTTATTTATAAAGAGGAAAAAAAACCTAGATTAAATTTTACTTTTATTTATATTAATCTATCTTAAAGTTTTTCCCGCCATTTGATTGTTCATCGTTCTACATTTTGCTGGTTTTGCTTTTAATCTAACTAATTCTACATACTACTCCTGTATTCCAAAATCAAAGGTGGGTGGCAACTTCCAACTTTTTTTTAATTCTACAAGAAAAATTATATTTTAATACAATATAAAATAACATAATATCTCAAGATTAGACACCATAGTTTCACATTATTTCACCACAATTATTTATGCACATAATATATTTAAGATAAATATGTACTATAAATTTTGTACATATGATGCATTTCATATCCCCCCCCCCCCCTTCTTCCCTTTCTCCTTTCCATAAAAAAGAGAGAGACAAGCACACTCTATTTCTCCTCTTTTAACCTGTTAGTTATCATGAATTCAATTTTTTCCTACCTCCACTAGTAAATGCACTGTTCAATTGGGATTTCAAATAATTCAAATCTACTTTTTCAGTTCTGCAAGATTTACAATCGTTTCAATTTAAATTTGTTTTAGTGAAAATGAGTTTAACATAAACATATTCTAAAAAATACTATTTCGGGGAAAGAATTGCAAATAACTTGTTATTTATGACCAATTAGAAATCTTCCTCAAAATTTTAATTACAGACATTTTTGAGTTCCCCATAAATGTTTATGCAGAACTTTTATCATTTCTTACTAACAAGAATAATATAAACATAAAAGTAGGACAGCCAAAGATCAGTTTCCTTCTTACTCTGTTAGTACATGCTTCCTTCTGAATAAATACTAGTAGTAAATACTCCCTTGGGTTACAAACAGCTTTTCATTTGCATTTTTCTTTCACAAAAATGTCTCATAATGTCGATGATATAAAATGATATGATATCCTCAAATTTAATATCACAACTTTACTATCTTATCACAATCACCAACTCCACTAAAATAAAAATAAAATAAATGTCACAACCACCAACTAACAGATCATTAAAATCTACAAAATTTGCTTAACCTGCAGAAATAAACAGTCGATAAAGCACGCCAACAACAAGCACAAAGGATACTATTATAAGTAGCAACAATACAAGATTCCAGCTGGAAAGTGTTAGGTATGGGAACAGACACCAAGCCCTCTTCCATGAGCACACGCTACTATACACATACGCAGTTTTTTTTCATACATCATCCGAAGATCACAATTATTAACAGAACACATTGCAGAAACAAATCCCAGATAATGCTTTCTGAACTGAAAATATACTTCATTTTCCAAGAAATACACTTTCTTAGACAATTAAAGCGAGCTCAAGTAAGAAACCACATTTCACTTGCCATTGATCCTTTCTATAACCGTAATAAGCCCCTGTGTCCCCATCTTGCCATCCCCATTCGCCACCATCCCAGAAAACAACTGCTTACCCAATGCAGCCCCCGGCAGCACCACCACTTTCTCACCCTCCTCCACCTCCACAACATCCACACCCAGCCCCATATCCTTCACCATATACTCCGCAAACCCACCAGCCCTAAAATCCCTCTCTATCATTCTCCTCCCAAACAACTCCATCACCATTGACACTGCTGACCCTCCCCTCACTGCCTCCAAGAACTTCCCCTTATCCAACCCGGCACGCTCAGCAAACACCAACCCTTCACTCAGCCCAAGCAAATTCGCTCCAACCATGATCTGATTCGCAATTTTACAACTTTGTCCACTCCCCGCATTACCCATATAAGTCGCTTTCCCCATTACATCAAACAAAGGCTTTAGCCACTCAACAACATCAGCATCCCCGCCTGCAAATATTGCCAATTTCCCATCTCTTGCCCCTATATCGCCACCCGATACAGGGGCATCAATGGAATGGCAGTTCTTTTCAAGAGCAGTAGCGTAAATTTGTTTCGCGAGTAATGGGTGGCTGCTGGTATGGTCGATTAGGACAGTGTTGGGGTTTAGGTGAGTGAGGAGGCCCTCTGACACAATTTGTCGAACATCTGATGGGTGTCCCAGCATAGTGAAGATGACATCGCTGGCTTCGGCGAGGTCGGATAGGGAATTGGCGAGATGGGCTCCTTGGGATTGAAGAGGGAGAGATTTGGAAGGGGTGCGGGCGTAGAGAGTGAGGTTGTAGCCGGCGGAGAGGAGGCGGGAGGCCATGGCGGCGCCCATGACGCCTATGCCTACCCAGCCTACGCGGGTTCTGGTGGTGGTGATGGGTGTTGGGTAAGGAGTGTTCATTGTTTGTGGGGTGTGAACTGTGAAGATCAAATTGGGACAGTACTGGGTAGACGGGAGTGAGCTGGATCGCTTTGCTTCCGGCGGGTGATGATCAGTTGATCACTTGGTTGGCGTCACATGTCACGTCATATCAAATTGTAAAAAAGTAAAAATAAGATGGAGTAATAAAAAAAAATGAAAATTTCAAAATATTATACTTGTGCTAGATATGTGTCTGTGAAAATAAATTTTCACTTCAAAATTATCTCTAATTAAGCACCTGGCGTTGATACGATTTTTTAATATATTGTTTATAATAATTTTATTTTTTTTGTAAAATTTTTAATGTTATTTGAGTTATATTTAATTTTTTAATATTTTCTTCATTTTATTATTTTTTATTTTTTTAATTTATTTTTGTAGTTCTTCACGATTCATTTGATAATTTATTTGTTTATGATATATTCAATATTGTCCACCTAAATATGTAAATAGTTATAAACTATTGTATTTATTATTATTTATGTTATATGACTTTCTAATATCTAATGATTAAATCATAAGTGTTGGAAATTGATCTAAAAAAAATTTAAATTTACACCGTACGCAGCCCAAATTACATATCTAATATCTTTATATCTAAATTAACTTGGTAAATGAAAAAAAAAAGTTTGACTAATGCCAACAAACTTATTGTTTATAAATTTATATAATATAATGATTTATGAATTAAGTTTATAGTTAATTCTATCTAAATTTAAAATTTAAAATTTTTGAAATTGAGTTAACTTGATAATTGAACTGAGTCGATTCGATAAATGAACTACGACTCGGTAAATGACCAAATAGATTTAATGTTTGCCTATTTGTATATTATATTGATTTGAAATGAAAATACAATAATATTCTATAGATTTACTTTTAAATATCATAATTTGACTTTTATAATAAAACTAATCAATTTTGAAATTAATATATCTCAGAGATTATAATTATTATAAACTACAATCTCCATACTGTGCGATTTTAAAAATCTATACATATATATATTATTGATTTTAAAGATGACTAATTTGCTCATTAAAATCAAACTATAAATTTAATTTTAAAAATCTATATAAAAATATTATTGATTTTAAAGACGATTAATTTGAACACAAAAATCAAACTAAAAAATTTAGACATGAATGGAAGGACTATTTGACTTCGACAAAAATCATGAAACATATAAAATGTCAAAATTTCATTTTTTTGTAATCACTTGGCCTGGATTACACAGCATCCATCTAATGCAAGCAAATTTGATCAAAAAACATAATTATATGAAAAACAACAAGACCTTTATTTATTTTTTTTCATTTTTTCAAAATATAAGGATCTACTTCTAAAATATACATTCTCCATTTTCCATTTTCCATTTTCCAATACATTCTTAGAGTAATCAGCACTCAACCTAGGCTAAGGCTTGCTGATCGTGCACGTTACCTTCATAGAGTTGTACACATACGCAAGTGCATTCATTCATTCAAACGAAAAATCATGCGAAAATCACAACCAAACCTGTTTTTGAAATTATTATCACAAAACACGTGGAATTTAATTTATTATTGTATTATTATGCAGATAATATTTCATCTATTCTTGCTTTTTTAGATAAAAACAAACTATATTATTCTCTCTGTTCCACAAAAAAAAAAAATTCATTTATCAAATAAATAAATAAAATGTTACATAAAAAAGAGCCCCAATTTCTCAATAATATTGTACTACAAAATGACATCACCGTCAAGCCAAACATTACAAACTCACAATTATGTCATTGTTACTAACTCAAAAATTATTACATTTAGGGATAAACATGATATATAAGTATATCATTAACATTTATAAATTAACTCTTTTTGTATAGAATGAAGGTAGTACTAATAAATCATACTCAAAGACCATGTTACTAAAAGACCATGTTACTAAAAAAATTCAGTGATACATAACCCTCTTTAAATTTAGTCTACAAACCTCATAAAAATGGAAGCGCAACTACTACTGCTCTTAGAATGCACAACGTCAAATGAAAAATTGTCACAACGAGAACAAAATTACAATTCAAGAACATAGATGCAAATGCAAACTGTACTTACAGCTAATTTAAGGGCACACTGACTCTGTGTGTGCGCTCCACATGTGCATCCGGTGGGCGAGGGGTGTTCGATATACACATAAATTTTTGAAACATGACATATATATATATATAGTCTCTCTGTGTGTGTGGCAAGAGAGAACAATTGCATGCTGAAAAATCTCTCTTGCTTCTTAATATAAACGAGCAAACATCATAGTTAGTCCTAGTTCTTTCTATTGCTAACTTATTTAGACACATAAAAGGTCAAAGTGGATTCCTGAAAATCCATTTGCAAATGGCAGTTTCATTTAAAGATTCCACCATTTTCAACAGATCCCCCAACCCCCTTTACCTATCTCAATCTCTTAGCAGCAACAGCTATAATTCTTATAGTTTACTGCTTTTACGTTAAATCAAACAACACTTACCTTGTCGACTTCACTTGTTATCAACCACCCAATCATTTACGAGTCCCAACATCCTTCAAGTTCCATCAAACACCGTGAATTATTTCCTAATAAAAGGATCCTTCAAGTTCCAAACAAAAGTGACCGAAAGATCTGGTATTGGTTGCGAGGCTTCTGTTCCCAGTTGTTTGCATGAAATCCCACCAGACGGATCTTTAAATCCAACTCGAGAAGAAACTGAAACAGTAATTTTTACGACCATGTCAGAACTCCTCACAAAAAACAATATTAATCCTAAGACTATAGATGTTATAGTATCTAATTGCAGCGTATTCTGTCCATCCCCATCAATCACGGCTACAATAATAAACAAGTTTGGACTCCAAAAATATATGAAGAGCATTAATCTAAGTGGAATGGTTGCAGTGCTGGAGTTTTGTCAATAAGTTTGGCTAAAGACGTCTTTAAAGTCCACAAGAACTCGTTAGCTTTGGTTATTCGCATGGAAGCTCTTACTATGAACTGGTATCAAGGTAAAGTCAGGTCCATGCTTTTAGCCAACGTGTTGTTTCGTATGGGGGGAGTGGCACTGTTATTATCTAACAAGAAGCATGACAAGAAGACAGCCAAATACAAGCTCCAATACCTAGTCCGGACCCACATGGGATATGATGATGAATCCTACAAGGCAATCTTCCAGGAAAACGATGAAGCGGGGATTGTACGGGTGATGTTATCAAAAGGGCTTCTCCATGTGGCAACCCATGCTCTAAAAACAAACACGTCGAAATTAGGCCCATTAGGCCTGCCCTACTCACAGCAATTCTTATACAGATGGTCGGTTCTTCGATGAAAAATTTGGAAAAGAGAAAAAAGCCAATAAATTTATGTGCCAAACTTCAGAAAGGCTATTGATCATTTCTTCATACATGCGGGTGGAAGGTCTGTTATTGATTCAGTAGTAAAAAATCTCAAGCTCAGCAAGGAAGACGGAGAAGCATCAAAGATGACATTATATAGATTTGATAACTCTTCATCTTCTTCTATATGGTACGAGCTCAACTATCAAGAGGCTAAAGGGAGAGTGAAGAAAGGAGACCGCGTTTGGCTAATTGCATTCGGTAGCGGTTTCAAATGTAACAGCGCAGTTTGGAAATGCATAACAAAACCCAATCCCAAACAAAGAAATGCATGGTCAGATAGAATTCACCTGTATCCTGTAGAAATCCCGAATGTTGCTGATCATTGACAGTCATTGTTGGTAGAGACTAGGCTAAAATAAGTGTCTTGATAATTTACCCACTGGGTGAACCGATAAGTTAGAAGTTTTCATTTTAGATAAGTCTTAACTATCCAAGATATTATGTTTTCACAAAGATTTTAATTGTCCTTGCAATATCACTCTTCTAATACTACTCGGCATATTCAATTCAAAATGTTTTCTCTGTGAAGTTTATCTAGATAACTTCAGTGTTACCCTCGAGTTAGAAGAAACACTGTGCACTTAAATGTGACAATGTGAAAATGATGAGAAACGAATATAGAGCAGAGCAAAAGATCATCAAAGTGTACAGCTAGATTAATAACATATCCTAATCATGTTGCACTTTAAAACCCATCATTGATCATAATTGGCAGTATGCAAGGACTTGCTTACACCGTATAAGCTACCTAAATTATTGATGCATCGTATAACTCACGTGTTGTATTGGCTGGGAGATTTTACTCTCAACATGCATAAGGACCTACATTTATCTTATAAATGGGTAAGTTACAAACTAATTTGTACCTCCAATGTGTCCATTCATATTCAATTATCCTTCATCTCACTAGAGCTTAAAGCTTTTGACGTGATATGCTGTTTGGCCAATATCTCCGCAATCAGTTGACGACCAAAAATTTGTGAATTCCTGAGGATTAAGTTTCTTGTTGATGAATCAATAATATAGCCTTGGCCAGGCATCCACTGCAGCAACTGGATAAGGAGTTCCTTCTTTTTAGGTTCGGCAATATAACGTGATATGGCCATCTCAAATAACCCCTGGAACAAAAAGAGCAAAAGATAAACGGAATCTTCTCTCTGTTCAGTAAAGCTAAATCATTAAAGGAAAATTCTTTGGTTTTCCTTTCCTTCTGCAATCAGTCAATCACAGTGTTCAATACGAACAGCAGGTTATGCAAATTCAAATCTACACTTACCTGATCAACCTTGTAGCCAGAATTGTGGATAGCCTTGATCACGTCGTTTATCAAGTTTATATTGCCAAATTTCATAAATGATGTAGCAAATTTCTTTATGGCAGGTCGTCGAATTGACCGCGCATTGTCCTGAACAAACAATAGTACACAGGGTAACCAAACTTCGCAAAGAACAGATCCAAGATTCAATAATAATACATACCTTCACTACTACATATGAGAGATTCCATATAAATACAACATACCTTCACAACTACATATGCGTCTTTGAGAAGTCTTCCATCTATAAGAATATGAAGAATTTTCTCATGAAGTGTCTTGCACATTGCCCTCTTGCCGTATCTCAATATATTGTACACAGAAAAGGCTTCTGAATGGGCACCCGTTTTACCAAGATGAAAAATTAAGGACGAACATAGTTCCTGCATGTAAATCAAGGCTTCTGCATGTGCATGATATTTAATATAAACCAAAGAAAAAGTAATATGCATGATATGAAGAAGATAAATTTGTGTGCAAAATACCTCATCGGGTCGGTGGCCTTTCTTGTGCATGTCCTCCAATGTTTGGTAAGCAAGCATATATAACTTCTCCTTACGGAAATATTTTATCAGAATTCGAAAGGTATTCCAATCAGGAGTGATTGCTAATTCATCCATTTTCTTCATCATTTTCATTACGTCCTCCATTTCTCCTATTCTACAGTAGGCACATAGCATCGAATTCAACATAACCACGTCATATTTTCCATATTTGGCTTCAAACTCACAAGCCAATTGTTTTGCCTCTTCAAGGAGTCCACACCGGCAAAATGCCGTAATCATAATACTGTAGGAATAGCCATCTGGAGGTATTTTCAACAAAGTTAGAATAGCATCTTATGCATGTATAAATAATTAAATATACATTAAGCAGCCCTAAACATACCAGTTTTAACATGTTTTTCAGTCATTTCACTGAAAATTGATTTGGCTTCTTGTATCTGTCCCGACTTGGCAAGACCATCCATCAGTATACAGTACGGCATCTACCATAAAATTGCATAGTGTGTGAGAAAAGTAATTTAAACAAATAAAAATACGATATCAAACATTAAACTAATAATTTGATTAACATAATTATAAAGGGGCCTACAAGTTACATTGTGATACTAGAAGGATTATATACTGAAAGGTGGAACTAAGTGTCTAGATTCTAGAACAACAGCATTAAGTATACCTCACTTTCAGCAAACCCCAAAATATCAAGATCATTTAGTAGTTCTCTTGATTTCTCGAACAAACCTCCTCTGACATACACCTTTAATAAACTTGTCAAAATTACCTGCAAGGATTAACCACATAGCGTAGATTACTTAGATATACAATCAAATATGAGAGTATGGTACTTGCCAAAAAAAAAATGAAAATATGACTTTATGGAAAATTATTTACTTTCTTTGATAAGTAAAAATGTTGTTAACAAAAGCACCAAAAAGGAGGCCAACCCCGGTACACATTGAGTATAATTTTTCTATGACAAGGAAACATGAAACAAACCTTATTTGGTAGTAACCCTACAGATTTCATGTTCTCAATTATCTCATCAGCCTTCTTATAATCTCCATTTGCTGAGTAAGCATTGATTAAAGAGCCATAATGGAAGACATTAGGAGAATGACCTTCCTCCTTCATCTTGTTAAAATAGCTCTCTGCTTCTTCGCACCGATTATTGGAAGCGCAAACATCTATAAGTGTCCCATATGTTACACTATCCAGGATCAGCCCATTGTATTTCAACTCATTGACCAGATCCAATGCCTTAACGTGGCCATTTTTAAGTTTGGAGCAGCCTGCAAGTAGCTAAGATCTACAAAATTATACTCCCTCTGCTCTACAGAAAGAACTCCATTTTGACTTTTGAATGTCAATCATAAATATTCTGATATTTATAGCAATAACTATGAAATAGAATACATACCGTAGTATATGTAACAATATCTGGTTTTAGACCATCTTGCTTCATCTGATGAAACAGTTTGAAGCTGCTCTCGAACTTACCACTCTTGACCAGACAACTAAGGACTGAATTACAGACAGACACGTGATTCCGAGTTGACTCATCTTTAATGCTATTATATATATCTAATGCCTTTATAGGATTAAACCTCTTCCCCATGAGCTTTATATAGCTGCTATAAGAAGCAGAGCTGATCTTCCCATTTCGTTGCATCCAATCAAAAAGCTACAAGGGTTATAATTCAGTCATTGTCAGTATGCGGACTCTAAAGCAAATTAAGTAATTTTAGCACAACATACACACGTAAATATATATATATATATATATATATATATATATATATATTTTAAATAGAATTAGGATTTCAATCACTTATACACAAATGCATATTCAACTACAAAAATAATAGACACGGATCAAACAACTGAAGTATCAACTATCATCACTAGCATTGTAAGGTACAGTAATCTCAAGTTGTGGAACCTGAGAAAGCTCATTCAATCTGTTTGACTTCCCAAAGTGACGCATAATAGCATTCAAGTCTTGAACCCTCAACATCCCTCCTAACCTGTAAAAAAAAAAAACATAAATACGTTTTAGGGATCCTGCATATAAGAAAACTAAAACTTGATATTATGAAGTATCGACCTCTGCATTCTCCCCAACATTCTCGTACCAAATATTTTATTTGACAGATTCAGCGTTAATGCATTAACTTACAACAAACACATTTAAATGAGTAAACAGAAAGGATATATTTTACAATTTGATCAATGTTATTCTAAAAAGTAGGGATTCTTCTATAGGTTAGCGAATCCCTCAATACGACTTGCGGATGCTTCTTGATTCTTTTGTAATATTTTCAAATAATAAGAATTGAAAATATCATTAATATTTAATGCTACTACGCTAGTTGCTAATACTGTTTACTTGTCTAGGAAACCTATAAGAATTCAATATACTCTTCTAGACCCAGCTCAAATATTTGCTTTCACTGTCCATGATCAATCAACAAACCCATAAAATTGCACAACAAAGTAGATCTTCACATGCCAAACACATTGTAAGCAATATATATACACCCAATTGCAAAATGATTCACAGGAATCCATTACTCCCTCCGTTCCGCAAAATGAGTCTCATTTTCTTTCTATTCAGATCACATTTCACTATCATGCCATCACCACGAATTAAACAATCATTGTATTTAAAACGTGTTAAAGTTTGTAATTTTACAAGAGCCAGTTGAAATCATAGTTCATGACCACTCAAGTATGAACAACCCCAACAAAAATGCATAACAATGTAGTAAAGTACTTTACAGTACACATGCCATACACATAGAGACTCCCAAATCAGATAAAGAAGATACCTTGCAAGAGCAGGGTCCAAGTCAGTCGATTGTTGAATATCATGAATGGCAGTCTGTTTGGTTTTGTAAGGAACTGATAAATTCTTGGAGTAATAATATTTGGTCGACACATTTGGTGGAGGTTTACCGGGAGCAGTTGCAGTTGAAGAAGAAACATATGGAGAAGCGAAAGAAGAGGTGCTGGGTGGTGGATGACAGACAATTATGGACTGAAAACGATTACCAGACACACATAAGGACATCTCCATTTTAATGCCACTCGTTAACTCAGCCTGAGCTTAAAAATCTCTAAAGCCCCACTCGAGCACTATTTCTTCCCAACAATCTAGCAGATGTTGGGAATTATATCATATCTTTGCAATTGTACCCTCGCGTTTTGAGGTTTACCAATTTGGTCCATCAGTATCTTTGCAAATGTACCCTCTCGTTTTGAGGTATTACCAATTTGGTCCATAACCTACAGAAAGCTAACGAATTGTAACTAACTTAACTGTAGGCCATCTTTGCATTTGTACCCTCGCGTTTTGAGGCATTATCAAATTGGTCCATAGCGTATGCAACTCTAACAAGTTGTAACTAACTTTGAAGTTGAAATTTAATAAATAGTTTGAACTTTTGCAAATTTTTTTTTTTTTTTTTTTTTGAAGCTACCCATTTGACGAGTTTAAATTTTCATACTCAGAGTATAAATACTCCATCCATTTCAAAAAATAAGATCAAATCACCTAATGTACGCAAATTAAAAATATTATTTTTGAGGTGAGAAAATCATTCTATATCACATAAAATTCGTTTTTCATCATAAAACAATTCTTTTTTAAATATATACTACATAATCTATTTGATTTATGTGTTTTGTCTTTCATTTTAAGATAAAAAAATTCATGCCTTTAGTATTTCTTTTTGGAACAAAGGTAGTAAAATATTAGTATTTACACTCTAGAATTAGGTTTTTAAAAGTTATAGTGTAAGAACCCAAAATTTTCAACATGTTATGAAATTTATTTATTTTTAACAGTATAATATTTTGAGATAAAATAAATTTTAGGGTGCTAAATGCAAATATTGGTTTATGACAAAAAGAATGTCAATATTTAAGTTAGGCAATATTTATTCCCATACTAAGCGCTGCAAAGTATTTGTGGACCCCACAATTGAAAACGTGTGGACCCCACAACCGAAAATATGTAGACCCCACTAATATTCGTCGGACGACTTTTGAGATGCCTTAAAACTCAAATGGTTAATAATTATTGACTTGTCACTTTCTACTATATTATTACTCCGACAAAAATTACAACAATAATATAAATAATTGTGTGTATATATATATATATATATACTTGATGTTGATGTATTATAAATAATTTTCTACGATTAGTGTCAGCAATTATCAAATATACTAATA